>LSSN01001016.1:0-24508 GCA_001970855.1 Smittium culicis | reverse complement strand
AAACACTGTATAGGTTTGCTGTATGTTAATAATTGCGAGTAAATTGGTATTGTTGTAAATAAAAGGCGTAAATAGGGTAAAAAAATTGATGGGCAATAATTTTTAAATTCTGGTTGGCGAGGTTAGAGCTTTGGTGAAAAAGTAGGTAAATATGATTTGCCAATAAGGTTATATGCAAAATTTCGAGTAGCAAATTAACAAATGGAAATACTTGATCGTTTTAATAAGCTGTTGGTGTATTATAAACGCTAATGAGGCCAACTCTCATCGATTAGTTAAACGTCATAATTGGTCATAGTATTTAAGAGTAATTAGTTATTGGTTTTAACTATTTCAAAAACCAATATATTCTTGCTATTAATATATATAAATAGTATATAAGTATATGGTTGGCTATTTTTGGGTGTTAAAAAATAAAGCCAATTGCCTTTGAAAGGGAGCAAGTTTGAAGGTATACAGAATATACTTTTTTGCAAAGCTCTTTAAATTAATGTAATTAGCCTCCAAGACTGTCTGTACTAAGAAACTTAAATCGGTTGTAACTATAGATTTAATACTAGTAATATTATCTAAGGATTAAAAACTACGAAAATCAACTTTAAAGAAGTATTTGGATGAGTAAACTATATTCAGCAGGGGTTTTAAGGTTACGTTTACTGTCATTAAATAAATCGATACCTCGTAAGATTTATTATATTATACTTGTATTATATTTGCTTACTTATTTGTTCTAAGTATTGCCCATACTTTAAGTTTTTCGCCTAAAAATTTCAATTAATTTCAGAAAATAGACATTTCTCTTCAAGACTTTCTAGCATAAATTACAGGTTCGATAGGAAGGATAAATATGGGTTTATAGTTGGAGGGTACGGAATCCCTAAGAAGAAAACCGAGAACAACAAGACTGAGGTATTTTCTGAGTACCCAAAGCCCATGGTATTTAAAAATAACGATTTAAGCTGGAATGTAGGCGAAGATGCCTTTTTTTATCGCAGGGATGCAATTGGTCTAGGGGATGGAATTGGGGGATGGGCTAACAAAAAAAATTCATCGTCAGCTCTATTTTCCAAGCGATTGATGTATAACACCCACTATGAGATATCTAAAGATGAAGACTCAGAAGATGATCAGTACAACAAAAACGATAGTTCACCTGTAAAATTCTTAAAAAACGCTATAAGTAGCACACTCGAAGATATGAAAGAAGCTGTAAGTTTACAAGTACTTTATTAGTATTCAGCTATATTTTTAATTTGACGATTTTTGTGGGTATAATTCAAATTTAAATCATAGAAACTTAAAGGCTCGTCGACAGCCTGTGTTGCTCTACTGAGAGGCGATGAACTCATAGTAGCAAATATTGGCGATTCAGGCTTAACTATAATTAGGGATGGGGAAATGGTCTTTCGAACAGAAGAGCAGCAGCACTCTTTTAACTACCCATACCAACTAGGCACAGAAGAAAACTCGGATAGTGTCTCGAATGCACAAACTTTTAGAATCAAAGTTAAGAAAAACGATCTTGTTATATTAGCTTCCGATGGGCTCTATGACAATTTGTTTGATGAAGATATTTTGGAAGAGATTGAGTGTGTTATAAGTCCACCCAAAGATGAAGAAATAGTTGAATATGTTACCATTGAACAAAAAACAAAAGATTGCAAAAAAGCAGCCCTTAGCCTAGCTGAAGAAATCAGCGCTGCACTCGCAAAGAGAGCATATAAGGTAAGCCTAGATCCGGACTGTACTCAATCACCGTTCCAATTCCATGCAGTATACGAAGGTCTGTACTATCACGGTGGCAAAAAAGACGACATTACCGTAGTTGCTGCTATCATTTCCGAATTGTAGTCAACCCATAACCCCCAGCTCCCAGCTTTTAACCCATAACCTATAACCTCCAGCTCCCAACCTTCAACTTATCTTTATTAACGTATACGCCAACTTTACTTGGTTTTATTATTTGCTCGATTTTTCTTTAAATCCACTTCGATACAGCTGAACTCCTTTTACTGGGCAGGTTTTGATACTGCATACCATTTATTGTTGCTTATACGACATTTTCTCCGATCTTCCTTTTCTTTATATCGACAGCCATATATAATTTGCTTTCCTTCATCTCATTTATCTCGCGCTAATCCTATTCCTGGCCTCTCACTAATTTCCCATCTTGTTATATGCCATACATTACTCTAGCCAAATGCCGTGGGTTATACTCACTGTAATTTCCTAGTTAATTCAGGTTGTCATTATTTTTAGTTACATTAAAGTCAATTGCGGAAATCTTTGCTATACTTTCCCATACTTTTCTTACTTTATTTTCTCCCTAATTTTTACGTCCAAGGCTTAATAACTTTAATATATCCATTTTTATTTTCTCTTTTATACTGTTGACCGATTTGACTACTTTTAATTTTCTCCTAATAAAGCGTTGGCAGCTTTTTAGATTAATATATATATATTTATTTTCTCTTATATAGCTATTTATCCTTTTGACTACTTTTATTTAACTCCTAATAAAGCGTTGACAACTTTTTAGATTAATGTATATTATTGCTATATATCGTTCTATATTAAACTTTACTGTTCTCGAATATCGCCATTTTTTTACAATATAAATAGTACCATAACTCCCTTTAAGCTAAAAATTGATATTTTCCATTGCTTTTCTTGCTCTGTCAACACATATTCCTTTCTCTCTTTTTTTAGTTGACTTATCCCTATTGTTGCTTTTAACAGTAATAGTTATATCTAAATTTGCGTCTATTTTCTGGTAAATTTATTTTATCTAGATTATTTGATTGCCAATAACAACACTGCATCGTTAAATATTGTATCTGCCCTTTTCTAAATCACAATATCAAGCCTTTTCAAGCATTTTCAAGCAACTCCTATTGGCGGAAAACTCCCTTTGATCTACAGCTTTAACTTTAATATTTTTATAAACAAATAGAACTCAGCGAGAAATTTAATTTAGGATTGCATTTCAAACTATTTCATTAACTTGCACAAAATGCAGTCTGATCTCACTCAAAACGTAGCTGATAGATTAGTTCCTCTACCAAACCGAGTTGCTGGACGCGATGGAATATTAACCCTCAAAGATGAATCAATGCTTATAAAAGAAACCACTACGCTTGAGCTTGATTTTTACGAAAAATCTGTCAAGTACCCTGATTTTACACCTTTCATTCCCACCTTTTACGGCGTCTTAAGACAAAAAAGTCACGATGAATCCAATTTAAATTCACAGACCGACATTTCCTCCATCTTTCAAGTAACTATTTAACTCATACCCTTACCCTATATCGCTTACTCTCACTACATATCATTCAAGATCTTTTAGTTACTACCTATTTTTTCAACATTACTCGTTTGGGTATAGTTTTACTTTTAAGTTTATAACAGAATAATATATTTTAGCATTATTTTTAATAGAGTGATAAAAAAATTAATCCCGATAAAGAGGTATACTCATTAACTATTTCTATATCCTTCAAAAAGAAAAAAAATATAAGTATCTAATTCATCTTGCAAAAATCGATTCTAGTTTGTATGCCTTGAAAATATAACAAGGGGCTTCGTAAAACCTTGCATTATGGATATTAAAATCGGTTTTCGGCTGTATGACGATTTTGCCACTCCTGCCAAAAAACAAAAAATGATAAATAAAGCTAATTCAACGAGTTCTGGGGCTATTGGTGTTAGACTTTGTGGATACCAAACATACCAAGTATCCTCTCAATCCAATCATAGCTCTCATGAGAAAAATTGTAAATTGGAGTTATTCAAGTCTGATCCTGAAAGTTGTAGGCGTTTAACTCCAATAGAAGTAGAATCAAAAATTTCAGAGTTTTTCCCAAAAAGTACTATCCCCGTTGACTATAGAGAGTACCTTTTAAACAGATATCTTGACATCCTCGAAGAATATTTAAAAGTTTTGTCTAATCTTGATTTCAGAATGTATTCGAGCTCACTACTATTTGTTTATGAAATCGACCATGACCGCATTTGCTCCCTTGGGTATCCAGATAACATCTCTTATCACCAAAAAAGCGTTACCTCATATACAGAATCAAATAGTAGTTACTCAAACATATCTCAAAAATCCATTACCACTAAAGAGCATTTATTGGATCAACCGAGTATATCACAGAGCTTAAAATATTCACATATGCCTCTCCCAACAATTGTAGAAGCCAACTCACATGATAAAAACTCGGATATTTTCCAAGAAAAAAATCCAGAACTGCCAGTACTAAAAAATGATAAAGACTTAGCTATAAAGCATAGTAAACCTCTCACATTAGAATCATGTTTAGCCAAAATTCAAGACTGTACTAGTAGTGAATATTCCGATAATGACGCGGAAAGCTACAGTGAAACTGAAAGCGATAGCTCTTCAGTTTACCCAAATTCCTTAATAGAGTTGCGAGCAATTGATTTTGCTCATTCAACCTGGGAGACTCCAGGTAAAGGCCCTGATGAAGGTTATTTGTCTGGCCTAAAAAAACTAATTGAAATCCTTGAAAGTACTCTTAACAATTAATAGCAACTTAAAAATAAATAAATCACGCTATCATTATTGACTAATGTGTAAATTATAATTAAACATTCTTATCATCTCCTCAGCATTTTTATTAAGTTGTATTTAGATTCACCAATACTAGATAAAAAAGAAACATAATTTAGTTTTTTAAATAGGTATACATTATATAATAAACGCATAAGCTAATAAAAAAAAGGCGAGTTTATAAAAATTAGTTAATTAAGCAAATAAATAATATTAAAGAGAAATCAAATGAGTTTTTTGAAAAATCCTTTCTTTTGCTGTACAGGAGGGTTAACGGCGGGAGAGCTGCCATATTGTTCCTTTTTTGAGCTGGTTCTGGATGCTGGCGGTGCCTCAGAGTTTACTTTGACTCTATGCATTGATGAGATGTTGTTTAGTCCAAGCGATTCGCTTCTATGCATTGAAGGAGTTTGGGACCCAGATTGAATGTTTTTCCATTTCTGCTCAGAAATCTTGAATTTCTCCATAAACATTTCTTCTACAGATTTTCCACTATTGGCTGCGTTACCGCTGAGCCCTGGAGTAGCTGAACCGTTAGCCGAAACTCGTGAATTATTAAACGAAACTAATGGATCAATATCGCTAGGTGTTGCAAATCCAATGGAAATGCAGCTGGGCTCAAACACGTTCGCGGTCTCAAGGTACACGCCACCAGAGTTAGTTGACGTCGATGAAGCTGCCAATGACTTGAGGTGGGAGTCGTTCTTAACAGACGCTAACTCTGCTACATAGGTGTTAGGGTTTATAATGTGCGATGAACCTATAGTGATCGGATAGTTGTATTTGGCAGACAATAGACGAATAGTACGAATTTCGGAATATGTGATACCTCCAGCAACGTATATAATCAAGTTGTTGCTGTGAGAATATGACGGTACAGGGCTTGATGGAGCAGATACATTATTCCCATACAAGCTAGATGGCTTCGAATGCAATGGAGAGTTGCTAGGGGTTCGGTAGCTGTCAGAAACTGAGGTGTTAAGGTTATGCTGGCTAGTGGGTTGGGACAGGTGTGTATTAGCGTCTGGCGATTTAGCTTTTTGCCAGCTTGGCTTAGTTGAACGCAATGACTTGAAAACAGCTGGCGGATTGTTAGATGGTGCGTTTGAAGTCGCGCTGGAGTTTTGGTTTTGGCTATAATTACTTGAAGCCCGAGTCTTTTTAAAAATACTTGTAGTATTTGACGAATTTTCATTTTGGTCATTATTTACGAGTTGATCAGGAGTAGGAACGACGCTAGGAAAGTTCTTAGTATCCAAACAACCCAAAATGGCAGACTCAATAACAGATTTAATTACGGGTACGTAACGACTGACATCATAAGGTTCTTTTTCCTCTTCTTCTGGAATGTTGCTTGGTGTTTGAGCGCGGCTAGAGTGAGCTGACGCAGTTGGGGTACCATATGATTTACCAGTTGTACGAAGCGACATAACAGGAGTAGGAGAATTTTTACTTTTAAACTGCTGGCTTGCAACTGAGGACAGAGCGGACCAACCAAGACTAGTTAGTTTAGACCCAGGTTTTCCAGAAGACGAGCTTTTTTGCTTTTGAATGGCTAGTTTACAGTCTTTTTCGATTTTTTTAGAAAGTAAATTAGAAGATTCGAAAGGAACAATGCTGTCAAGACCCAATAGAGCGTCAAAGGCGATTCTATTGAGAGCAGATCTTGTTACAAGCTGAGAGCGCTCATTTTGTGACAAGTTTGGAGTCGATAGTAAGTAAATCAACAGAACTCGATGTTTGATAGCTTCATCAACAGAAGAATCTGTGAGTATTTCGGAAACATCAAAGCTGCCCATAGTATATCTAGTTTTTTCGGGGTTTAATGAAGTGACTAGATTTTGTTCGATCAAACCAATGTATGAAAGATTCAGCGAGTTAAACTTTTTCATGATATTTTGCATTAGTGAAATATGTGCGCTATACTCTGCCATAAGAGCTTTGAATTTAGGCATGGCACCAACAACATCACGCAGTTTATTGATATTTTGCTTGGCACCACTGGAATTGATAAAAAATAAAAATGTAAAAATGAATGAATTATTTAGATGAGAATATGTGTGCATAAAATAAAAGAATAATAGGCAAATAAAAAAAATTAAAAAAATTAAAAAAAAATATGTTGGGAAAAAGGGTATAAAATAAATTTTAATATATGAACTGAAAGAAAATATAAAAATGAAATAGAGGCCAAAAGTGGATTGGAGGGGGGGAGGGGAGGAGGGTGTAAGAAATAAGGATTGTAGAGAATTTTAATTTTTTTACCTTTGGAGATTAAGTATAGCCTTATTATCTTTAGCTAAATCATCGACTTCTTTCATCATCATAGTTTGTGCGTCTGAAATGTGCTCGTATCTATACTTTGACCAAATTCTGTCGTTTTCAGTTAGTTCTGAAATTCGTTCTTCAGATTCACCGTTACCAAGCTCGGCAATGTATTTGTAAGACGGAATGTATTTATCAAAAGTGATCTGGCTGCTAGCAAGGTCCATAGCCATGGCTTCGTAAGTAAATTCGTGGAGCAACGGTGCAACCAAATCGATACATCGGTCAACTATCAAGAGCATAGAGTTAGAATCGTTTTCGTTTCTCTATAAACCAGAATTAATAGAATATATATATTTTTTATTAAAAAAAAAAAAAAGTTAATTAAATGGTTAGAGAGAAGTATACTTTATCTGGAGGGAAAGCTTTATCGAGTTCAGACTGGGAAAAGAAGGCGATTTGTCTGGATAAATGGTGTTGCGAATCAGCTGGCTGTTGGAAGTAGTTTATTTTAGGGTATTCCCCAAGAGCAAGGCAAACATTGACGATTTTTTTTGAAATTAATTCAACTTCAGAAGCACAGTTGGCAGATACTTTAGGAGAAAATGATCTGAAAAACTCAAAATTAGCTAGTTTTGTTAGAAAAAAGTTGCTTTCGATGGCTAAGTGATAAAATAAATAAAAAAAATAGGTTTTGATAAGTAAACTAATTATCATGATTGCTTTTTAGAAAGGATATTTTAAAACATCTAAATGAAATTTAAAGTAGTAAAAAAGATATCCAAGTAATTTTAAAATATAAAAAAATTGAATGGAAAGGAATAAAATAGAAAAGTGTATTTACGATCATATTCTACACATAGCTCTTTCAAGGCAGCAATGTGCATTTTAATCGAGGAATTGGAGACTTTATCGAACAGACGATCGTTTAATTCAGAAGTGAAGAACAAGTGGGCGGCTTTGTACATCAACCCGCCTTTGATATTGTGTTGGCCAGTAATTGTGAAATCTTCGAGCAAGTACTTTATGGACAGGTCCGATGGCGTTAGAAAATACATAGCCTCTACGTCTGGTTCTGGCTTTCTTCTTTTTTCAATACTGTCAATTCCTAATAGGAATAAATAACGATAAAAAATTAAAATATGAATATTCTGATAAAAATTAAAACAAAGTAAATGTGTAACATTTTTAAAGTAAAATATATGTCCAAGATGCAGAATAAAAAAAAACAGAAGGGAAAGGAAAGGAAAGGAAAAATAAATTTAGAATGAAACAAGCTGAATTAAAGTAAGAAAGGACAGAAAGGCGGAAATTAAGTAGATGAGCGGGTATGAATGTTATTGATAATGGGGAGGGGGGTGTGCGACTTACTTAGAACATCATATTCTAGGATCTCGCTTAGTTTGATAACAGCGCCTAAAACTTTCAAACTTCGACTATCAACAACTACAATCTTGTACCTTGAAGAAGGTCGAACCGACTCCAATGCATTAAGGAATTCTAATAAAGTAGAAGTATTTTTATTATTAATAGCAAAATATATTCATTAAACTAACAGGTATCTAGAGTTGATAGGAGAGTATTCATCGGTAGTATAGAGTCAAAGAAAGAGATTTTTGGGGGCGAGAAGGGGAATTCAAATTGAAAGCGAGCAATGTAAAAATATTTTTAAATAGTTACGTTGCCTCTGGATTTCGAGCAAAGACATGGGCCAGCTATTAGTTTATTGTTAGTAAATATTTTTTTTGTCCAACTAATGTGGATAATAGTAAATTATATATAAATTATTACTATTTTATAAAAGTGGGATTAAGTGAGACTTATTTATAAAGTTGTGGGGCGAAAGGAATGGTGAGGTGAGATGTTTATTTTAAGAAATGTATTAGAGGAACAAAAGTAAAAAAGACGAAAATAACAATTTGGGTTTATTTTGCATAAAGGGTAAAAAAAAAAAATAGCAAATAAACTGGCCAATAGGGGTATAGGGGTTAAATATATATTATTCGCCAAGAGAAATAAGCATAATGTTTGGGCTTTAATTAGGTTTCATTTAGCATAAAGCGTAGATTAGGCTTTTGGATAAGCGCCAATTCCACCGCCACAGTCATATACGAGGCAAGCGACCTTGATAGCTAAATTGTAAGCATCTTCAGGGGTCATTGCTTCAGCAAATATTCGGACAGCGTCTTCGGTACCGCTTGGTCTTACAAAGGATCTGCCGTTAGTGTAGCTCATCACGAGCTCGTCTATTTTTTGTTGTAGGCCGGCAGGGCTGGTTAAGGTTTGTTCCGCGTTAGTTGTCTGGAATAAGTTTCTGTCTGCAACGGTAACTTTAAGGAGTCTGTTTGGTAGATCAATGTACATTTGATCCCAGTATTCTAGGGTCCACTTTTTGGTTGCCAAAATCCCTTCGACGAGCAGCATATCTGACATTGCGTCGCCAACAGCTTCGTTTACAAGGTTTCTAAAAGCAATCAGTTTGGTAATTGCATCCAATTGTGCAGGGGACTGTGGTTCAGCTTTTTCCATAGTTTCAACAGCTTTTTTGCTAAATAGAACTGAGCCATGCCCATTAGCTTCGAAATAGATTCCAATGTCAAAGTTTTCAGCCTCGTTGTGAAGGTATTTGACTCCAGTATTAGTTATCGAGACAGGTAGTTGCTAATAATAAAATGGGTATATTTAAATAATTAAATTTGAAATTAAGAGGTAATTAAACAGGTGTAAATTAGCTGAAATTACCAAAGACTTTCGAATATATCTGGTTGAGCTTCCGTTAGCATATGCTGTCTGTACAACACCAAGTTTGATACTGGCGAGGCCAGAAGTGGTCAATAAATCTTTAAGGTGCATTGCTATCAAGGTAGATATTTTATCACCATCTAGATACTTGAAATTTTTATTTTCGTCAATGTAGAAGTATAACAATCTATCAGCGTCGCCATCATAAGAACAGTAACGTTCTCCAACAATCATTTGAAGATTAGCGGGAGGGGCTTTGTTAACCTTGACGTGATCAGCACCGCATTCTACATTAAGAGTACCCTTTACATAAACCTGGGTATTAAATAATTCAGCATTTAAGTGGCTGTTGCCAATCTTTTCCAAAAGTTGTTTAGCCATGAGAGCACCAACTCCGTTTGCGCAGTCAATTTTGAGAATTGAGGAGGTGTTTCTATCTAGTTGAACATTGTTTAGGAAAGTTTTGTAAGAGGTTGCCATTTTTTCATTGTATCCTTCGACAGAGGGGATTCCGTAAGGGCATGGGGAAGATTTTGTGTTTACGCAACGGACAAAGTAGTGAAGCTGGGGGGTTGTGACAACACCGTAATCGGTGAACTCGGAAGAGATTGCTTTTAGGCCTAATTTTAATGTTTCGATTAGGGCGTTAGAAGTAGGGCGAGTATCACAAGCGATGAGGACATTTGAGGCTCTGTCTAAATTGATATCTTCGTTTTTGATGATATCATAAAGAATAGCGACTAATTCATTGCTATCTTTAGCGTTTGCGACATTAGAGCAGTATGATTCCCATTCTTGGGCCAACATTTCACCCATTGGATCAACAAGCTTTATTCCGTTATCCTAAAAATAATTAAAAATTAGGCAAAAAAAAAAGAGTTAGATATCGAGATCAGTATGCTGGTAAAATATATTGGTGAGGGGGAGTAGATGTAACTCATACTTCTTCTTTGTTGTGGGAAGCAGTGACCATGATACCGATTGCAGAACCTAATCTCTTTTTGGAGCGGAGTGCAGCTAAGATACCCATTCTAAAAACGGTTGAATGTAGGTTTTCGCCACTAAGATAAAAGAAAAAAAGGGGGGGAGGGTGTAAATTAAGCGTATTTATTATAGGAAACAAAATAAAGATAATTAGTAGGGGAATGCATGTGGTGGGTAGTTTTACATTGTTCTAAAGCCGGCGGTTCCATAGCTGAAAGGGCCATGTATGTTGGGGAAAGCGTCGGCAGCAGGTTTAATTATATCAAGAGAAGAAGTCATTATGTAAGAAAGTGAATAAGTTTTTGAAGATATGAGGCAAGAGAAGTTAGAAGGAAGCTTAAAAAGTATTAAATATATAATAGATAGTGTTTGGCAGTATAGGGATTGAAAGGGACGAGTGATATATTTCAGGAGAAAATAACTAGGATGATGGGAAGTTTAGATACAAATAGGGAAAAGACAGAAAGATTTAATGGTTTCTGATATGATGAGATGGAAATTTATCGGAATAAATATCTTGTAGAGGAAATGGAAATTTAGTAGAATAATACCCTAAGAGAAAATGAAAAACTGTTTATTGTTGGGTTAATATGAGTCCTTTTATAAGTTGTGTTTTTGGTGTATGGATTTTGGCTTGATGGCATAATTGTTGTTGGGTTGGGATGTATGTAATGTTTATTAAAAAAAATCAGTGCATTTTCCCAAATTAATTTAGTCTATTGTATCTGATTTTAGAACTTGACACATTTTTTACCAATTCCACTAGCATTTAGCTTTTGGAGCTTTTACGTCTTTTCTTTTTTTTTATTTAAAGCCAACGTTTTTTTTTAGCGCTGAAGTTCTTGGACTGTAATTGGCATTTTATTTTCAAGAATTGAATCCTTAGGCAGTAATTGGCATTTTATATTCAAGAATTGAATACTTTAGTCCTTAAATGGCATTTTTTTCATTGTTCTGTTGATAGCAAAGCTGAAAGCATCTAATTGAGCAGCTCTAAGCTTTTAATTGACAACTTTTTGATTGTTTGAGATAAATAATTGAGCATTATAGAATCAGAAGCTGGTTGGATAGCTGTGATTTTAGACGCATATATCAATTAGGGAAATTCTTTATACACATTTGAATAGGGCAATGCAATAAAGCCATAATAAGCTGGCACGCTTTTGCACTTGGGCGATTGCTTTACTTCAAGTATAAACGTGTCGAAGCAATCGATGTCTTCACTAACTCTGCTTTTTTAATAATTAAATCAATGTCTTCATTAACTCTGCTTTTTTAATAATTAAACCAATGTCTTCACTAACTCTGCTTTTGTTATAACTAAATCGATAAAAAAGACTCAAGTGAATGTATAGAGAGTAGGTGAGATCTATTGGCCCATGTATTAGCGATAATAAGCAATCGATTTTATCTAAACATTTTAAAGTGTAAAAAATAACACTATAGCTTTTCAACTGAATACAACATTTCTCTTATGACACTCCTCTTCACCCACAAACGCTCTAAAATACTTCCATATTTCACACGCCATGAACTCCTAAACAGCAATAAATGCTCGCAGTGCTCAATTACTCTCAAATCATAAGAATCTCTTGGTATGTTTTCATTTCCATTTATTGCCCACAACACGCTACTTCAATTTATTATTCACAGAATAGACCCTTTATTGCTGGATCAATCTAGCTTTTTAGCCCTACTTGATACACAAATAATGGTATTCTCTGGCCGTTGCTCAATCAGACTTACCTTAATCTACGCTCAATCTGCTGCTCTACTAAATAAGCAACCTAATTCGAATAAATGTATGGCTATTATTTATTCCGCCTTCCGAGCCTTGATTAGATTTTTTTAATCACATACTCTCCAACCGTTATTGTTTTATAGCGTATTACTAATAGATACAGCCAATGGGGATTAGTAATCGATTTAGCTATTGGCCTGCACAAGAAGCTACATCGGAACTTAATTATATGCCAATAATGTCCTCGCAAATAAAACCTTAAATCATCAATGTGCTCATTTCTCTCGAAAAATTCTGATGCCCCGCGCCTACCTACACATTTCACGCCGACTCTTATGGTTCTACCCAAACTCCAACCTCGCATATAAACCCTGCTGCATATATCCTTACTCACCATTCAATAATCTCGACTCAATCTCCTCCAGATCTCTACCTTCAACTAATATCACAACAGAATCCCCCTTTCCACGACCTATACAGCTTCAAAACACTTATACCTTCACATTTACTACCATTTCATGCTGCCAAAACCTTCCAACAAACTATCAAAGCTTCTTGGCGATGATTTTAGCTCAAACCGTACTCACTCTGTAAATAAGCTCGACGAAAAGCTTGATCTTTTTGAATTCTTATCAAACGATGACAATTACCCCTCAAATTCTTCACAAAACCACCATATTGACTCCTATACCTCTTTTCATCAAGACTTTATTCCCTCCAGCCAAAAATTATCTCAAAAATTTCCATATCCCCAACAAAATGCCATTCTAATAGAAACTAGCTCTACCCCTAAAAACACTGGAAATTACTGGTTCAGAAAAAACAGCTTTTGCCTCCCTATAGATATCAAATACATATACTTATGGATCTCTACTCTCTCTTTCAAAGCCTTATTATCTTTGCCATTTCTCTCCCTTTACCCCCCTTTTCCTTTCACCCCCAAATACACAACCACTCTACTTAAATATGTCGCTGATTTTTTCATCCCCTCTGATAAACTACTCCAGGTTTATTCAATGTGCTGGCATTTAGAATGGTTTATTATATCCCCTCTTTGGCTCATATTCATCATTTTGCTCCTAGTTATTTCCTTTTATGATACCAGAGACCCTTCAACTATTAACTCTGAAAATATTCGAAATCTCGAATATCAACTACTATGGGGTGTTTCCCCAATAACCTCTCAAAGCTTTTGTAGACTTTGTAATGTAAACGTTCATTTATCTTCTAGACATTGTAAGAGATGTAATAAATGCGTCATAGGAATGGACCATCACTGCCAATGGCTAAACGCTTGCATCGGTTCAAGAAACTACCCATTATTCATATCCATTCTTTCCTTAGGCCTAATCATCCTGTTCTTCTCAACAATATCGCTATTCTCTATCCTTGCTTTAGGCTTTAATGGATTCTTTCTCTCCCTACCCTTCAAAAACCTTTCTTCAATTACTATCCATTATCTAATAATTAATAGCAAATACGTCTACGCCCTCTTCTCTTTCCTTTACATATCTTCATCTCTTACTTTTCTTCTCGCCTTTTTCCTCGTTTTTTCTCTATTATCTTTCCAAATCCACTTAATCTACATCGGAAAAACAACTATCGACCACCAATGGAGCGACACCGCTGATTTTTCTAGCATATCCCGCCTCTTTTCTAAATCACTTATACTATCTCACATCTTCTTCAAAAATCAAAACTCATCAAATATACCCATAGGCCCATACGCTGCCAGTTCTCAGAATAACGCAATATACCTTATTTTCAACAAATCGTACAATTCCATCAAATTTTACTCGATTCTTATACTTAAACGTTCCTTTCACTCTGTAATCTCAATCTCTACCCCTCTCAGAAATCCCTCTAGATATTTCTCCCCGATTATAAACGCATACAAAAGATCAAGATAAAATTAGATATTCCAATACTTATTCCTTTTTTCATACTGTACTCTAATTCTCCTAATATATTTCTTCATAAAATATTTATCACTTTTCTTACCTAAGCACTACCCAAATGATACTAGCTTATATTAACTTCATATATTATATACATAAAAATGCATTTTAATCAATAACAACTCTATTGCTTGATCTGAGACCCATATATAAACCAATCCCCCCTCCCTCAAATGCTACACTTTCACTGCTACTATTTTAAATTATACCGACCTAATACTTCCTCGCAAAATCCATTTATATAGATAATCTAAAAAAAAAGAATTTTTTTTTTATTACCGTTTAATAAGTATCATCTAATATCTAAACTATTAGTATAGACTATTGTCAATTCTTCGATTTTTATTCAATGATTTATACCAAGGTACTCAAACTATACCTATATGTAAATAAATATTGTGGAGGGATTGGAAAGCGGAGAGAAGAAAAAAAATTATGCTTTTATACACTAATAAGTATATCGAAAACAAATGATATCATTGGCGCTAATTCAAACTCTAGCCACCAATTACTATCTGATTTTTTATTATGAAGCAAAGTTATTGATGTTTCACAATAATAATAAATTATTAATTGATTTAATATTATTTATTATTAATTTATTTACTTGTTCTTTTCTCTACACGCTTCAATACTAATTTTACATTTATATTGAAAATGAAAGAGTTGCGGAGAAGCATTTTCAAAATGAGATTATTTTAGCTGTAATACTATAGATGGCTAAAAAAAATTAATAGCTGCGTCCTGGAAAAGTTAACATACCATTTTATACAGAGAACTCGCTAAAAATTCCCTAAAAATAATTTTTCTTGGTTTATATATCAAATGAGCACTATTTATCAAGTATATTAAAAAACCAAAATTCGATTATTCTCGCGACATTATTCACTAACATTCACCACGCCCAATATATATAAATAACCTATATTTATATTAGTTGGTTAACGTAAGCTTTTTATTTTTTTGCATGCTTTTTATGTTAAAAACAGAGGGGACTATACTTCAGCTCAAAATAATAAGTACTTGGGGGTCTTTAATAATTATAGAAATCCGATTAAAACATAACTGACGAACTCTTTGATCACAAACTTTGTATAAAAATATCAGCGAAACTTTGAGTAATTATGAGTATAGATAGATACGAAGAGCTTCGAGTAAATAAACTGCATCATAATTATATATGTACTTTTTAAAAAAATAAAAAATATCCTTAAAAAAATCTCATAATTTACTCACAATTTTATTTTATTTTTATTTATGTATGTTGATGTAAGTTTAACAAATATATTAATTACACTAAAATGCTTTTTTCCAGGCTGTTCGCAAGTACAGCAGTACGTTAATTCCAGGAACAGGGAATGAAGAGTTGGATAATCGCGAGAAGCCGGAAATGTACATTTTTTATGAAAAGGTAAAGCTTTATATACTGTTCAAAAGTCTAGATGAAATAAAAACTCATATATGTTCCGAAATTTAAACAAGGTTTCGGAAATCGAGGACAGAATATCCAAAGTGAACGATTTAGTTAAAAGCGTTCATGTCTTGCATGAAAAAAACTTAAATTCCCTTGATAGAGAAAGAGAAAAAGGTAACAGCACAGAGATTTCTTTTAGTTTGATTAGTAAATATCTATGATATTGAATTTTTAAAAAACTTGCAAATAAACTAAAAACAAAAAAAAATCGAGTTTAATATGTATATATATTTTGCTTTGGAATGAATTATAATCTTTATCTCGATAATAGAATCTACAATCGAGATCGATAGACAATGCATGGAAATCAGCAACGAAATTAATAGTATCAAGATAAAGCTAATAGGTAAAGTCGAAAACTCTTGAATATATATTATTTGTATTAATCTATGAGCTAATAAATTTAAATTTAAATTTAAATTTAAATTCAATATTTTCATTTATAAAGATCTTGAAAAAAGCAACATAAATAAAAGCTTGGATTCGGGTGATATTGCTGTGAGGAGGGGCAGGTACGCAGCACTATTAAGAAAGTTTACAGAGACAATAGAGCATTACAGATCAGTGGAAAGAGAGTCTCAGATGAAGTATAACGCCCGGATAGAGAGACAAATTAAAGTTATTAATCCTAATGCAACCGATGAGGAGATTCGAGCTGCAGTTAGAGACGGCAGTGCAAAAAATATATTTATGGAATCAGGATTTATTTCTGAAAAGACAATAAGGTCAAAAAGAATACTACAGCAACTAGAAGATCGCAATGAAGATATTAAAAAAATTGAAAAAACTATTCTGGTAACTAGTATTAAATATTACGTATAAAGCATAATTATCTCTCTTTTTTTTGTCAAAAATAACAAATTCCTGAAATTTGTTTGTTGTTTATACAATGCTTGTTTATGTGTAAACTCATTATAAATAAATAATTATAGGAACTGAATAGTTTATTTTCAGAGATGCAAGGCATGGTAGTTCATCAGCAAAAGATGCTAGATAATATTGAGCATGTAGTGCAATCAACAGATGTATATACAGTGAGGGCTAACGAAGAAATGGATACAGCCATAACTATTCGCAGATCTACACGAAAGGTAATTCAGCTAATTTTGTTAAAGCTAATTAATAATTTATAACTTTTAAATGTTTTAAAAATTATAAATGCTAAAAATCAAAGGGATAAAAAAAATGTTTATTTAAATCTTTTTTTTAATTTCTATCTAATTTTTTATTTCTACACTAAAAAATAGAAAATTTGGATTGCAATCTTTCTGGCGATACTATTAATTGTGATTGTTGTTTTATTAGTATACTTTTTAGTTATCAGAAAGTAAATTGATAAAGATTTTTATTTTGTTAATTTAATATATTAAATTTACTATTAATACAATTCTCATCGTTAATTATAAAGCGATTTTTGCAAAAGGTCAAACTTTTGTTTAATTTTTGGTAAAGATTTTTTTTGATTGGTCTATATATACAGGATTTGGTTTATGCAGCAGGAGGAAATTGTGGGGTGTGGGTATATCAAAAACAAAATCTTAAGAGTTGATTAATTCCATTCTTTTTTCCATTCTATTTTTGTATTGAATGAATGAGAATACAGTATCAGACAATTCAAAGGGGTGTCGCGAATAGAAATTATCGAATTCTTTTTTAGATATCCATAAATTATAGTCAAGAATCGAAGTTATCTGGATTTCCAAGGCTGCCAAGTCAAGAGCAGTGTATTCAAGGCTTGTTGCATTAGCGATTTTTTTATTGGATATTGGTTGTGGAGTGCAGATATATGGTTTGCTCATTTTGACAGATAGGGAAAGTAAAGATATGAATATAGCTTTTGGGTTAAATTCGTACTCTTCACTAAAATTCTGCGTAACATTATATAGTTTTTCGGTGTAAATAGCTAAAAAAAGACCAGTGAGACAGTTTATGTGCAAGTAGTCGGTGATATCAAAGATATATTCACGCATCACTTCGACTTTTTTTTCAAAAGTGTTATCATTAAAGTAACTTTGTATTCCTCGGTAGTTAAACATTTCGATGGATATCAATAGTTGTGAGATATACTCTATAAATGAAGGAAGAGCGATTAAAAGTTAAATAATGAATATTGAAAATAAATTCATTTGTTAAAATATGTAGATTATGGGAGATTAAAATATTACTGTTCAAGTTTGCAGTAATTGGCTTCCAGTTTGAGTCATCGGGGTGTACATTTAATCTATTAGCATATTTATTTAGGTTGATACTTAAAGAACTTTTTATGCTTGATATTGAAGCTACCCTAGCTTTGGTAGAGGCAGATCCCAGAGAAGGTATAAGCGATTCTTTGGTAGGAGAGATTTTGAGACCTAAAGGTTTGTTTTTAATTTCTGACATATTGGGTGTTACGGGGTTATTTTTTATAGTGGAATCATTTTCATCAGCAAGAATTGTAATGGGTGTATTAGTATTAGTGGGGGTACTTTTACGAGTTGGGGATTCATGGATGAGTTTGGTATTTTGATTGATAGTACTTTCAGAGATTGAACTATTAGAGTAAAATTTTGACAAGTTTCCATCTTGAGACTTGGTTATTTGGTTGTAGTTAAAAGATATTTTTGGGTTTAGACTTTTGGTAATGGCGGGTTTTGATTTTACAGAAGTGAGAGATTGACTAAATTTTGGGAAGGAAGGGTGAGAATATATGTAGTCTTGCTTATTTCGATGATTTTCGGAGCAAGGGTAGAATGATAAGTGGGAAGCAAGGCCAGCAGATATGTAGCTTGGACTGTATAGGGAAGATTCGTCATATTCGCTCATTAAGTCAGTTTTGTATTCTGTAATTGGGGTAGAAAGAATTTCGTTATTTTGGTCAGGGAAATGGATAGAAGAAGAGTCGCCATTTATAAAGAAAATAGGGTGTTGTTTAACATACTTTTTATTGTACGCTTCCGAATTAAAATCAGTATCCATATTTTTTAAGGGTGTAAAATTAGGATCTTTAAAAGCAAAGATATGGTTAATAATAGGGACAAAATATGGCAATCAATGTATTTGTATGGTGAAATATAGTAGTAATTTGAGGATATTTTTGGTGGTAAAATTGAATAAAGTAATTTTTAGCGGAAGTATATTGGATTTAGATGAAATTGATAGGTAATTATTAAAGGGTAAGTATATTTATGAGCGATGTGATTGAAATAATATCACGAGTGAGCGATAAAGTAAGACTTGGTGGTGTTGAGTATTTTACAGACAGTGTGGGATAAAAATTGTAAGAGATAAAAAAAATAGCAGTACAGATGGGAATAGGATAAAATGTGGGTTAAAGACGATATATTAAAGGATTGTATGTGAATGAGAATGTAGTGATAATTGGGAGGGTGGAGGAGTGATGAATATTTATATAGTATTTAGGGGATATTAAAATAGAGGTAACAATAAAAGCAGAATTGAAGTAATAAAAGATTAGATTTAGTTTTTGGGTTCAGATGGGTTTATATAGGCATTTAACGTTTATACGATAAGTAAAATCTTGATATTATTATCTTAGTTAATATCGGCAATATTTTTTACAAGCGATTTATTTTTAATTGACAAGCATTTATACAAGAAATTCGATTAATTGTCAAAGTCTTTTGCAAGTATAGTTTTTTAATTGACAAGAATTATTATTCGCTTTTTTTTTTTTTTAATTGACAAGAATCGTAACAAACATATATATTTAACTGGCAAGCAGTTATAATAGTAAAAATGCAAGGTATTTTTAAAAGTAATAAAGTATATATTGATGTCGAGAAAGGGCTTTAGATTGACATGTAAAGCGACACAGTTGATTTGGTGTCACAAAGAGATGGGTAACAGTAAATGGCCGAAGCAATTTCTCTAAATAAAAAACACTCAGGTTTGGTTGACGCTTTTATTCTTCTTACAGAGTATTGGCATGATTATGGGGCTATGATAGGACAGCTGTGTTGACGCTGTTGGGTATACTGGAGATTTTATTACTACTTTAGGAGAAATGTCTATAAGGATATAACAACTTAGAGACAGCACACTATTGCTGTAATGCAGAAATGCAGACGCATGGTGTCACAAAGAAGAGAGAGCTGATTACATTCCCATTTTAAGAGATGTTTTAATTTTTGGGCACAGCTGAGGTTTATTTTATTTTTAGCGTGGATTAGCCCAGAATAGGCCGCAAATGAGGTTGTACTACGCCAAGTTTAGCAGGAAATGGCAATATGGCTTATAACGGATAAAAGGATTAATAGTTAGAAATCCCAGAAAATTCTGAAATGCTAGATTATTGACTGAAAAGACCCAAATGCCATCAGTTAAACATCGAGGTAAAGCCCGCATATAAAATCAAAACAAACAGTTTAATATAGACAAGCCTTCAAAAATAAAAAAGCATGCAGAAACGGATTTTAGCGTAGCCAAAAAACATCAATTTCAGTACAAGCCTGTAATTGAAAAAGGAAATGAAGTATTGTCAATGTATTGCAGAACAATAAAAACAATTGTTGCCATTTCAAGTGTCACTTCCTAAATGGGGATAATTAAATGGTCATAACACGCTCAATTCCCTAGCACGCGAATCTTGATTGGCAGGATAATAGGCTGCTACTTTATCCCATCATTGACATCGCTATAGACAGAGTACATTGGTTCGCTCGTAAGATTAGCATCCCACTCTTGGGCAGAACTAAGAGCGAAAAAAACTCTACTTGTAAAGATATATAAGCATGTACAAAAATTACAATTTGAATTCCAGAGAGAAATGTGTAGACAACCGGCGATTGTTCGTGTAAAGCTTTTCATTGTCCAAATATCAGGATATTGTGCATCTGGTGACCAATTAGCAGTCCACAGAGTTTGTTATTATGGCTTGAACGACTATTGGCCTTTCCCCCCATCCCCACTAAAAAAAAAAATACTGGCAAAACTTCTGGGTTTTCCACATTTGTGCAACCCGAGTAGAAGCACGAATATACGCAAATTGCCTCAATAGGAAATGGCATCCTAACTTTCCTCTAATTTTTAGCGAATAGGTTGAGCTAATAATATATGGGACTGTCTACAGATATCTGATTGCCTGAATAGGAAATAGGACCAATAAACAAAATAAAGCATTTCAAATTCGTAAATCACAAGACGTCACATGGCTAAGCAAGAACGGGAAAAACGCCCAAAACACCAAACAACCCCTCCCCTTGCATCCCCACCACCGCTCCTTTACCCTACAAAATAGCTCTTTGTTCCTTTACCCTACAAAATAGTTCATTGCAACATAAACAAGTCCTTATCTTGCCAACATTCTCTTCGGAACTATCTTGTCAGTATACACTTGGAAGCTGACTCTACGCTTCTTTCGCTTCTGATTTTCTCTTTGCACATCGCTTATTCACCTCTATATCTCTCGCCTTAACCCCCTCCATAACCTACAATTATGTCCCCTAATGTGCTTCACAATATGCCTCCTATATTGTTGCAGGTAAATAAAATCAGAAACCCATCCTGGTTTATCTTGCACATCCTCATTCGAAACCTTGATATAGCACCTGCCCTTATCTACTCGTATCTAAAAATTGCCTCTATTATTTGCCTTTATCTCTGCCTCCATCTATACAAGCCACGTAATTAGCGCGTTTTGATCTTACGCGACCATTCGCCTTTACAGCATTGATCTCATTCTTACCACTACTACGGCTTATACTAAGCTTGATCCCCCACCCTCCCCAAAGTACAATCCTTACCAACCTTTTATCTTGCAGCTACTGGTTGATCATAAGCTATTCTTTATACTATTGCATAACCGCCCTCATTGGCTACATTTGAACAATCAGTATGATAAGCTTTGATTGTTAGCCCGCGAATCTCTATTCCCCTCTTATAAAGTGCATACTTCCCTTTCTTTTCACCCTTTCTAAGCTGCAATTCTCGCCTCATAAACTTCATATAATTATTCTCGGATGTTTTTTTTTCATTTTTATGCCTTTTCATACACCCCCCCCCCATTGTTAAGATATATTTACACCCCCATTGATTTTCGCCAAAATATCACCTCTATACAACTTACTATTACAACTCGCCAGCTTATACGCTGATATCACTTTTTATTGATTCTATTAGCCGTTTCTACTAAGCTGATGTCATCTGCCATTATACTATTTTTAAACTTTATGACATTTACCTTTTGCTCAAAGCCCTCCAGAATACTTAATCATAATTTTCTTATGGAACAATTGTTACCTTTTTTTAAAAAAAATACTACTATATGTTTTCATCCTGTACTATTCGCATCGTTGACCTTACAATATTTACTTTTAGATTTTAGCCTCTTTAATTCCTCTTAATTACATCCCCTAATCCATAACCCATTATTTCTAACATTTATCATTTGTATTTTAATCCATATATCATAATCCATTATTTATTTCATCCATCTTTCTTCCACCACCCTTCTGTCTCAGGAAAAATATTTATAATCTCTCAAAAATTGCTCATTTTGCTTCAATTGGTCAAAATTCGGTCAATTTAAATTATAAGCTAAAGTACAAAATCTTAAAAGTTAATGAAACGAATTCCTAAAAGTCAGAAAATATGACTATACCAGATATTAAATCAAAATTTTGCTACTTGATATATTTTAATAATTCAATAAAGGACATTTATTTAATTATAACCGATATAATATTATTATTCTAAAAGCATACCAAATTTCACTAATAAAGTTTATTGATTTAAAGCGCTTCGTTTTTATCTTTAGGCACTCGTTGATTTCATAGGTCTGAATGAGTTCGCTAATATTACAATCGCATTTAATTTGATCTTTATAAAAAGAACCAAGATAAAAATTCAAGGATAAATAGTTGCACTTACTCTGCTGGTGAAATAACTATATTCATTATACTTTAACTAGAATTTATAAGAATCTATCTTTGCCATTTTTAAAACTACTACCTTTTGGACAACTATTACTTTTATTTTTACTATAAAAATTAAATAATACCTCAATAAAAAAATAATAAACTGTAATGAAAACTGTAAATGAATTTTAAATAAATAAAACCAGATCTCATAAATAATACAAACAGAACCCCTGTAATGTTTCGTTTAGCGTGATTACGCTCCCGATTTTTCGTTTATATCCAGCTGTCTAACATATAATTTATCTAATCATCGTGGTATTTTTCTTTTAACATCTTTCTAGTATGTCGAAAATCGCATCTAAATTCTACTCCCTAGATACTAGTATCTTATAAGAAAGATAAATTTCAAAAAAATTTTGTTTATATTTATATAAAATATCTTCGTACTTCATACATTAATTTATTCTATTTAGTCATTTTTTAAATTGAATTTATGAAAATATGCTGGCATTTATGGTTTATTATTTTACATTTAAATAAAATTAAATGAATTCCAGGATAATAATATAACCTATAAATCGAATTTAATGATTTAAAAAATTATACGGTATACCTATTGTCTGAAAACTATTAGTATTAGAGAAATATAGAAGTTCTTTTCATAGAATTATTCTATAAAATAATGGCTAAAATTTGGATAGAAGGAATTTATATTTATTCAATACTGTTTTTATTATTCATGACATAGTTATCATTAAATAATAACTGTAATTATTTCGAAATCGTAGCCAATTCAATTCAACTTTGTTTTTATTTGATGATCTATAAACGAGCTAAATCTAAAACTATTCATCAAACAGTATATATATATTCTCATTTAATGACCACATCAATACCCTTTATACAAAAAGAGATTAATGGTTCAGTAGCGTTGTAGAATTTATGTGAGACCACAAAGAGCAACGCAATTATAATAATATTACCAATCGTAATTTTTACTTCCTAACAATATATTTACAAAAAGTACAAGTTTGATTAGTTTTTACTTTAAGTGACTATTAAAAATATCTCTCTTGGCTACAAGTCCACCATTCATTTAAAATATTTTCAATTAAATTCTCTCTCTCTATATATATATATATATATATGGACGATTCTTCTGTTCCAGATACGGTTTTCTGTGTAAAACTATATGCTCCTTGGAACCATCAGTATCTCCGAATACTTTGGGAGAATCAGTGATCTTGTTTTTAATACTTTCTTTAGACATAATAAATTAAAATTTTTTTTTTGTTAATTTATAATTTGGGGGAGTTTTTTTTAGGCTTTGATAAATAAAATTGGTTTGAACTAAAATGAAATGAAATGAAATTTGGTTGAGTTTATATAAGTATTAATCGAGCTTAAAGAGCGAGAATTGATTAATATTATGTGATAAGAGGAGATATATTAAGTGTTACCAATTTATTGGATAAAATAATCGAAATTACAAATTTAAAAATTTTTTAGAATTCTAAAATTAGAATTTAAATAAAATAAATAAAAAATTTTCACATATATATACTGTAAAGTACACATTATTTATCCTTATTATCTTTTCGCATAGGTCAAAGTGGGTACTGGGTGGGTGGGACTTATTATATCTCCTCTTATCATATAATATTAATCAATTCTCGCTCTTTGAGCTCGATTAATACTTATATTATATCTCATAGAGGAGATATATTAAGTTACTTCATAGTTAAAATAGTTTCCGTGATGTTTAAATTAATGTCCCTAGAAAGCTGATAGTGGTTATCTAGAATTGATGCACCGGACCAGAATGCTTGGGTAATTACGGCATCTGCTGGTATCCCTGCATTTGTAGCTAATGTAGCTCCAATTGCTCTGGCTTTCGGTATCTGTTCTCCTTCG
>LSSN01001015.1:0-26439 GCA_001970855.1 Smittium culicis | reverse complement strand
ATCCAACAGTAAACAGAAAAAGTCGCCAAAATCTAAATCCAAGAAGAAGAAATCTGGAAAAAGATAAATTTGGTTTGACATTGGTTTGACATATGTTTTAATTTTTTTTTTAATTTTTTTTTTATCGAAACTATTAAATGCTAATTTCTTTAATAAAAAAAATAATAAAGATGAAGCAATTGAATAAATTGTATTTAGTTAAATAGACATTCTATAAATACGAGAAAATAAACGAAAATAAATAACTGTGTCGAGCATTGGAGTATTAAATCAAACTAGTTTAAAAAAATAAAAGTGGTTTGATACTATAACAGCACTAAAGTTTAATATAATTACTTTCAAATTCATAAATAGAACAATTATGGGATATTAAAGCCTTGGTTGATTGTTTTTCCTAAAAGATCAGCTAGAAATGCTGATGGCTATAAATGGGACAAGAAATTAAATTGCAACACAGTCATACTCAGTTCCATCTACATATCCACCTTGCATTGATGATTTAACATTTTTTCTAAAAGATATTGTGTTTGTTTTAAGAACTAAGGCAGCCTCTGGAATCGAAAAATAATAGGGTTAAAGGAAAGTTAGAAAGATAGTTTAATGAAATTAAATTGGATAAGTCAACTGATAAGAGAGATAATAGCAGGCTGCTGAAAAAAAATTTAAAGTACCTTTGTTCAAGGGATCTTCGGGATTTGGTTCTAAAAAAAGAAATTGTAGGCCTATTAAAACTGAATTCAAAGTGAGAACAGGCTTCCAGTCTTCTCTTAGTATGTTAAGACATATTTTACCATCGAGATCGATATTGGGATGGTAAATTTTGTTCAAACACAATACTTTTGGTGGATCGTGTGGGTAATTTTCATTTAATGAAAAACTGAATTTGAAAGTACCTCCAGAATAATACCCTAATTTTATTATTATAATGTTTTAAGAATTAAAATATAAACCCCGAATATTCGATTTTATGTATTCACTTTATATGTAAAAAGGAAATTTAAGAGTTGTTGCAAGTAGAATAAAAATTCATTACCTTCGTCTGGTTTAATTTGGACAGTAAAATTGTTTAGATTCTGTTGATCATGAAATTCGACTTTAATGCTAGAGGGTAGATCTAATTCGGAAACATCCTTTTGAATCCTAATCCTTGATGGACTGACTTTAGTATTGGATTTTTCGCTGAGAGCTTGCTGCTTTTTAAGATTCCAGACTTTGTGCATTATTCGTTAATATCAAATAGATGATAGTGAATGTATATTGAAAACTCTAAGTTGATACTTTTTAAATAATGATAATAAAGTGGTATTGATGTCTAAAATCAACTAAATATAATATTTAAATAAATGATAACAGAATTCAATAAGCTTTAAATATGGAAAAAAAATTATAAATGAGCGACTATACAGAAATATTTACATAGGCCAAATAATATTTTTATTTGAATAGCATTTAAAAAAAATTGCCTTTTTTATAGTCAATTTGAATTGAATGTAATAAGAAAGCATCTCATTGGCTCGATGTAAAATGAATAACATACATTTAGCATATATGTACAATTCATTAGCAATTTTGAATTACTGCGCATTAATTCAAGTTTTTTTACTTTGAAAATGGATATTTTAATCCTTTCCTACCCAACACTCTTTTAATATAGTAATTAGATTGTTTCTTTTATGATATTAAAACAAATTTATTATTTGCAGTTATACTATTATATACCAATAAATTTTAACGTTTAGGAATTATTTTATTTTTATTGAGTCTAATTTGCTAGATTTAGTAGATATAAAGCAGTATACCGCACATGAAAGGGTTAATCATAATCTAATTGAATATATATATAACGCATTTTTTGGGCCGACTACACTCAAAAACTCTTACAGATCGAAAACCATTATAAATCAGTTCAAGGATAAAATCTAAAATATTTAATTTATCCTATATTCAATTTATTTTTTTTTTATACACTAATCAGCTTTACTTTGCTCTTTAGTGAATATGGGTTTGAATATTAAATTTAAAAACTTATATAACTGATTTACAGAATTTTTTCGAAATAACTCACGAACATCAACATTTATTCACATATATAAATATTTTGAAATCTCGCTATTGAATTAAAAAATCAAGAAATAATTGCAAAAATAACCAAAATTTTATTGGAAAATTGCAAAAATAATCAAATTTAAGTATATGTTTGTAAAACTAGTCAAATTAAAGTACATATTAAAAAAAAGCAGCCAAAACAAAAATCTAAGATAATAGAAAAAATATTATAATTTTTCGATATTCCATTTAGTGTTCTACATTAAAGTTTTATTTTTTAATCGTTCATTATCACCATGAATTTTTTTGTTTGATTTGATACTTTGAGTAAATTTACGCAAATTTCTTTTTTTATTAATGAAAATAGACATTTTAGATTTTCTGTTTATATATATTCAACGAAGACTAAAGTGAAAGGTTATTATGAAATTTTATTATGCTAAAATTGATATACCGACTTGTTTTTTTTACAAGATCAAAATTTGTTTCAGGAAACTTTCAATTATAAAGAAGAAGAAATTGACTTAGTTGATTTTTATTTTAAAAGCCATAAAACAAATAACATAAAATATAGCACTAAACCCAGGTTTCAAGCTGTTTGTTTTAACAATAACTGCGATTCCACCATAAATTTACATAAAATATATGATGAAAAATTTTATAAGGTTAATTTTTTGACCATCATTGTATAACTTTAATTCCTAAAATATTTATATCTTTAATTAAAGAAAAAGGAAAAGGAAAATATATAATAAGTGTATTCGATATAATAACTTCAAAATCATTCATTGATTATTTAAGAGAAGGTTTGGGTGAGCCAGTAAAATATCTCACATCATGGAGACACTTAAACGATAAAAAATCCAAAACTTTCGGTAGAAGCGTTAATTTCTACTTTTAAATAAAGCCATCTCTGAAAAAAATCAGTTAAGTAAATTCACGGTCACATTTTATTTTTTGAAAGCAAAGAAAAAATATTCAATTATCTCTTTAACTCACATATTTTGTCAGATAAGTCGTTCGATAACTGTTTACCTATTATAGCATGAATTATTGTTAATTTAAATCCGATTTTAAAGGATTTTTTTACAGCAACTTCATTGAACGGAGAAAAAAACAACTCCATTGACTTTTGGCGCATACAGCTGTGAATATATAGTAGATTGATAGTGCATTATTCTTAATTTAAGCCCTTCAATTTTAGGGCTAAGTACTAAGGCGAGTTTAATAATTTTAAGTGATTGAGGCATGGAACTTCTAAATGCTTTTTTGAATAAACTTCCTCTGGCTTACCATTCGTTATTCGTACATAATATTTAAAAATTATTTTTGGCCAGATATATCCAGAGCTGGAAAAACTATATAAATTTCGATATATTACGATACAATAGAAAGCATACATAATTCTGAGCCAAAATAATTCGACTATTTGAAAAAAATCAATCCAGAATCAAGGGAATCAGTATATTTTCCTGCACCAAGATTCAGAAGTGTAATATTAAATTTAACTGAATATATAAACAGCTCGATTTCATTCAAAAGAATTTTAAACATACTTGAAGCAATATCAAATATATTATCTATTTTGGAGAAATTTTTTGTAATATAAGAATAAAACTAGAAAAAAAAACTCGTAACCGAACAAAACTACTGCTATTTTAAAGTTTAATTTAAATAAAAGGCTGAAAAGAGAAATTCTCTGGATAGCCTAGCTCTATTTTAGCGTAAAAAAAAGTAAAAATGGCTATAGAGTAATAATTATAAAAGAAAAAAACTTTACATTTGGTTATTCAAAAATATTTGACATGACATTCCTTAATATTTTATGATTCATGTACATTATATAGCTTTATCCTCGGATTTTAGTCAACTCAATTAAAACGGTTGATAAATTACAAAAAAACTATAAATTAGTGCTTATTTGCATGATATATCTTAGATTATATCTGAAGCTAAAACTCTTCCACCAACTAAAGTTAAGAGATCTGGATGAAGGAAGGTGAGAATATTCAAAATCAGAGGCGAATTAATGAATTAAATAGATAGATTTTGAAAAAATTGTGGTCAGATCGGACACTTTTCAAAAACTTGTGATATAGTTATATCTAATAGAAGCAAATAAATAACGAATTTAATACTTTTGACTTTGAATAAATTAAATACTCATAAATAATGTAAAATTGTTTTTATCATTAAATATAAAAATGAATTTAGAATTTTTTTAAAAATAAATATTCGAAAAAAATATTTTGAGAGAGAGAGGTTGTTTGGATTATTAGAATAAGTATTATATATTTATAATCGATGCATTTTTTTAATCTGCTCAGTATATAAAACTGAAATTTTTGATTATTAGCAATTTTAATAATGGTATTAATCTAAATATCCTAGATTTAATATGGAAAAAATAATGAAATTTTATAAATTTATGTATTTGAAAGAGCTAATCACATTTATATTCTAATACTAATGCCGTGATGATTTATTATGCATTGTGGTTGCACTGTTATGATATGGTACATCTAACAATAGAAACAGCCAAAATCTACCTATAAATCAAAATTATATATTATTTATATAATAATTATCGATTTCATTTATACCTCCTATGTATAGAAATTAAAGTGATTTATTTTATAAATCATACTCATAAAATTCTATAGCTAAAAAATAATAAACTAAGGCTTTATAACTTTAATCAAGGATAATATTAAAAAATAACAAAAGAAAGTGTCTTAAACAATTCATTATACTATTATTATTAAATGTTGAAACATAAGACAGAATATAGCGGATTTAGTCTAATCTAGCGCATAGAAACTTATACTTATTTTGAGAACTCAAAGTAAGAGGACACAAAACTATTCATGCTAGGATCGCTTTTGAAATCTATAAATTCAAGTAAAATTTTTCGTATAGTATTCATTTTATAAAATACATGCTTTAGTAAATCCTTTAACTAGTTTTTATTTTAATTCGTGTCGTAATTATTAAAATTAAATTAAATTACCATAATTTTTGAAGCATAAATAGTTTTTTTTTTCTTGGAAAATATAGAAATTGAGAACAATAAGTGAAAATATTTTTTCTACAAAAGATAAAGAAAAAAATTTTAAACATAAACTATATTTGAAATCATTTACTAACTAAAATATATTACCAAATAAAAATACTTTTAAATTAACAGTAGAAATTCAAAAGATGAATCCAATTTATTATTTTCTAAATGTGAATTATGATGAAGCAATTTCGGGTTTAGCTAAATATACAATTTCACATTATAAATTAAAGATTTTTATCGTACCAATAAAATTACTAATTGAAGAATATAAAATAAAACTTTAATGTTTAGTACTAAAAGAAATATTCAAAAAAAAATTTTTCTATTTGCTTTATTTTTTTTTTGACTATTTTTACAAATATGTACTTGAATTTGACTAGTTTTTCAATTTTCCATCAGATTTGATTAGTTTTGAATTTTTCAAACGAATTCTACACAATTTTTGCAGATACCCCTTGATTTTATTACAAATTAAATTTATAAAAAAAAATTTGGAATTAATACTTGTATAGTCTGAGTGAGCCATATTTAATATTATAGTCGCCAGAGATAAAATTGAATTGACTAATCAAAAATTTTTTATAGATGTTCAATTCTTATAGAAATTTATCATAAATATTTTCTAATATTAACGATATATAATATTATTGATTTTAAAAAATAAATATAACGATAAAAAGAGACAGACTAAAAAAAATTCATAAATAACCTTAGATAGCTAGTTTTGGCTTTTTTTAAAGCAGAATTTGAAAATACAGTATAAATAGAAAATTTAGAAAGGATTTTTATTATTGGATAAAATTTTCGTTACGAATAGTCATTTTTTGCCAATAATTTTTGCCTAAAAAATCAAATTTATTTAAAACTAAAAAAAATTTTTTGCAAAAAAGAGCGTGGTGAAAACTAAGATTAAAATAGAAAAATCTTCAACCAAATTTTAACAAAATTTTTCATACATAAGAGTTGATTTGTGGTAGTTTTCAACGTACCACTACATTTATTTTAGATTAAGTATTTAATTTAGTATATAATATATATACTTAATTTTTAATTAGTCGTTTTATGTTTTAGACTATTTTTTATGAAAATAGATAGATTATATAAATTTCTTAATCTTAATATAGTAATAAAAAAATTTTCCAAGAATTTTTGTTATTTAAAGGCTATAATTTAAAAAAAATTAAAAGTTCAATTCAAATTCTTAGCTTTAAGAAGTCATGAGCTTCAAGTTTTCTATATAATTTTCACTCCTTTTCGATGTTATTTATTATTTATTTAAGCTTATTTATTAACTATTATAAAAGATAGAAACTAAACTAAAAAGATTTTTAACTAAGATTCGAGATAGAAATTAACCATTCTTCGTATACAACTTATATACTGTATCTATATGTAGTTAGTCTGATCCCCTTTCTAAGAAATTGAACAACAAAATTTATTAATCTTTGTATGGTTTTCTTTCTTGTATTTTCTTGATATTTACTTATTGATTAAATTTTTAATATTTGTGTTCAAAAATATTTTTTGTTATGGTAGATAGGAGTTCTATTAGACCGGCTCACTCATTCTTTGTGAATTTTTTTATCGATATAATTCGCACATTTTTTTGCTTCTTTTCTTTTTTCTATGCCAAAGATTCGCTCTACGACAGCTTTATCAGAGTTTTTCAAGCTATAGGATATCACTTCAGTTTAAAATTTTTAATATTTTAAGGGGGAAAATTACAATTTATAATTTACGACTTAATATAATAAATTTTAATTCCGGATTTAAAAAAATATATCGATAATTGTTATTTCAGGAATTAATAGCTTTAACAATAGTAATATATTTTAATTCAACAATTAATTTATAATTTCTACTGAGAATCAAAATACTTATTTATAACTGGAATTAGATCTACAAAATAAAATAAAGAATAATTTGGAGAAAAAAGAAGATTAAAAGTTATTAAATCGTTAATACAATATATAAAAAATTTAAATAAATTCAAACCTTAAAAAAAACGACAAATTTTACTTAATTTTTTAGTATATTTTTATCTACAAGCATTAAATAAATTCAATTATTAATTCTCATCCCACCTCAAAACTTTTTAATTGATTATCCTTTTAGCCAATTGATCCTTTGATAATATAATTCTTATGTTTTTTATTGTTATTTCATTCCATAACAGTGTTTTTATAATAATATTTGTATTATTTATTCTTATTATTTTATAATTCTGTATTTTATCACCTATAATTATCACTATTTTTCATTTAATATGAGGGGTGGTTAAGGTTCTTTATTCTATTGTAAAAAATAATATAATGGGTAAAAAATTCCCATATAAATATTTAATGGGCGAAATTGTTATTTTTATGATTTAAAAATAAGAATGAGGACTCCCACTACATTTTTGCATAGACAAAAAATATGCACAGAACTCATTAAACCCCACAGAAATAAAACTTCAAGAATAGATATATAAGCAGAAGCTTAGAAATCCCCAAAACAAGGCTAAGCTTTTCAAACATTATTCCTATTCTCATTTTTTCTTCCTAGTACTTGAGATGTTTTAGTTTTAGTATTCCTTTTTATATTCTACATTATACTTTAATAAAAATGTCCTTTTTTTTCAATAAATCATCTTATATCAACTGTGCCATCTGACATAAATATAAAGTTTCAAGAAAATAGCTACAAGAGTATATTCAAGGGGTTAAATTATTCATAAAATTATCTTTAATAAGAATTAATTTTTCTTGAGCGAATAATAATGTAAAAACTCCGATTGTCATCAAGTATTTTATTTACTTTTTTTTTTTTTAAACTGTCGTTTATTTTTTTATTAAAATGGGGGTTAGTTTAATATTATAATATCTTATAATTTATTTAAAAATTTTCCTATTTTCCTATTCTCATTTTTACTTTTTTTATATTATATAATTATTTTATAACCTAAAACCTACTATTTTTTTTATTATGATATTATTTATATATATAATTCAAACGCCATACCTGTCAAAAAAATAACTAATGGTCTATGTTTATAATACGAATAGATTCTATAAACAGTCTTACAATATAAATCATCAAATTAAACCATACTCCAGGTAAGTTTAAATTCATAAATAATTTTATATTTTATATTTTATATTTTTGATTATTTAAGTATTTAATTATTTAATTATTTAATTAATTTTTTAGTTTTTTAATATTAATTTTGTATATTTAATATCCTATAAATTCAATAACATGTCTTCAAATAAAATATCTGATTTAATAAAGCCAATTTAACTTTTTACTTTGCAGTTTTTATTTTTTTAACAAAGATTAGCTTTTAGGCTTAATCTATGAATTATTTCCTGTATTTTATATTCTTTAAATGATAAATATTATATTCCTCACCAAATAAATGCTATGGAATTTCTTTATTTTATTCATTATAATTTTTTTTAGTTAGATTTTTAAGTAAAGAGTTTTAAAATATATAAGCTATATTAAAAAATATAATTAACGAAAATAATTAATTTTTAAAATAAATATTTTTTTTACAAAGTTCTTATTTCAGTTTATATTAATAATCTAATAGAAATATTCTCAGGTGATGTGAAAATTGTTCATTAATGGTTTTGACTTTAGTTAAAATCTTAAAAAATTTTTTTTGAACTATTAGTTCCATTAATTCAGTTATTTTTAAGTTCCTAGAGCACCATTAATTAATTCGTCTAAACTACCATAATAAATTTTTTGGCATTCCATATTTAAATATTCATCTGAATCTATTGAATTTAATCAATTTTTTTATTCTATTATAGACTGATCGCTGAGTCCAAAAAACGATCTTCTTTTTAATATGATATAATTTCTTATTGTATAATCGTTTAACCTTGAATAAAAGTATCTTGTGACAACCCATGAATCCCAATTTCACTTTGAGACATAATTATTTCTTCGTTTTGACTAAAAATTAAATTGAAACTTTTTTCCATGATGAAGAATCGTTCTCAATTGAATCATAAATTTATTCTACTATAATATAATTCTCTAGGTTCATTTACCAATCATATAATATGATTTTAAAAAGCAGTTTTAAAATGTGATTTAATAGCTTTTATTATACCTCTATCAAGCACATGTATCAATGAAGTTATATTTGGTGGCGATAAAAGACATTTGATATTTGATAATTCGGATATTTTATGGTCTTTGAAATAACCAGTTATTATTAATATTTTTCTTTTAGGCTCAATTAAATTTTTGTTAATTTTTGATCAAAAATTAAAAGAACTTTTATTGTGTCAATCATGAATTTTGAAGGTTTATAAACTCGATATTAAAAATAGAAATATTTATACGTTATGATAAAATTGAATTTCCTCCCCCCTCCCCCAAATTATCGAAAAATATAGATTTTTATTCAATTAAATACAGTAAAAAATATTGATAATCGAACTTTTGAAGATTATAACCATCTTATGCTTTCTTTAGGTTTAATAAAAGTTTTTCTCTGACATTTTTTCCAATATAATCAAGTTTCATCATTATTAATAAATATTTTTACAGCTCATAATTTTTTAAAGAAATTTTTGAATTTATTTTCAATGCTTTAAGCAACGAAAAATATTGCAGATAATTGATTCTCGTAGATAAGTTTAAAATTTTAACTATTTCTAAATATCATATTATAAATACATCCGTTACTAGCCCTAAAACCTTATATTTTTTTAATTTTAGTTTTAGTTTATTTTTGTGCCACTAATTTTATTGATGGCTCATAATATTAAGCTTCTTTTGACAGAAAAATCGATAAAATAACATGAATAAAAATTTATATCACAATATTTAAATGGTGTAATTATTTTTTTAGTACTCGGAATATTATTTGCATATTTTTATATTTTTTCCTCTTTTTTTATTTTGTTTTAGAAGTGCATATTTTTCAAGATCATATCATAAATTTCAGAATAGCGTATGTTACTTTCTATTTCTTATAATATTTCAATCTTTTGGTAAACAGATAAAACTTTTTTTCGAGCCTAATTTTCCTGCTATTAATCATTTCGTGAATTTATATTATCTAAAAATTATCAAAAAAAAGAAAAAAGAAAAGAAAAGAAAATATAAATTAAATCGATTTTATATCAATATAAATGAAAGATATTCAGATTAAGGATTAGAGCTATTTACTACTTTTAAAATTTTAATAAATTTGTATACTCTAAAAATTAAGTTTTAATTTTTTAATTAGCTGAGGAAATTTATTTTTTAATGACTAATGTATATTTTGCACATATTTGGGAAGCACGAAATATTAGACATCACTCTTAGACGCTATTTATAACGCGAAATTGTTATTTTTAATGCTAAAAATAGGATAAAAGGTACTAGCTACAAGTTTTCAATTTCGTTTAAAATATTTTTCTAAATGTATTAATTTAATTGGTATAATTTCTTTTTTAAAAAAAAGTAAAGCTTAATTCGATAAATTATGTGTTTTAGTTGCCAATAAACAATAAAATTTGGTATTTGTATTTTATTAATAAAAAAATCAATCAATATTATAAAAAAATAATGCTCTTAATTATTTTTATACTTTCTCTATTTATCTTATTTATTTGTTTGCCTTTTCTTGAACTAGAGCAAATTCTTAACACAAAATACTTTAAATAACACAAAAAAAATAATTATCAACTTCTTTACTATCCTATTTATAAGGGTCACTTAATTTTAATTGCAATTCTTTCTAAAAAGAGCCTCCCAACCTTGCCAATTTTTTAACAATTTATTGGAGTTTCTTTCTACAAAGTTAATAGGGGTAAATTGAAGTGTATTAGAAGATACTATCCAACAGTCATGCTAGAATTTATATTTTGGCTCATTTTATATCCTTTTATAAATATGACCTAAATTTGGCTTCTCGGAGTACATTTACAATATGCTAGATTGTTTTCAATATAAATATCCTATCCAAAAATCAAATTTATTAAGTCTTGAAATTTTAATCGAGTTAGCCTATAGATTTGATTATAAAAGAACGAGGTATGATTCAGAAGACAAAACAACAAAATTTTCAATTTAAAACTCATAAAGTCTCTATCTCAGGGAAATGCCTTCTTTAAAGCCTTAATGTGATATAAAAATGCAAATAATATGCAGAAGATTAAATTTACAAGATTTTTTATTTAAAAATAATTATTAGTTATATATTTTTATATAACACTTATAAGAACTATCTATTATTTTATGGGAACACGCCTTAATTTATCAGTTTTTTCTAGTATAAATATTGAGAATAATTATTATATCTACGTAGTTGTCAAATTAATTATTATTCTGATATTTATTATCTTAATTTGATTTAAAAATAAAGAAGCTATATTCTAACACTACAAATATATGGCTGTCTCTATTGTCCCATAGAGATTAATAACTATGAGTCTTAGAGCACAAGAATCGAGCTATGCTCATATTGAAACCATGAAAATAAAATACGATTCTAGTAAATAAAATAAAAAAGTTTTTAATTTTGTATAAAACCTATTTACGCAATTTATTTGATTCAGCTAACTTCTAAATCCTTATCAGATGGGATATTTTACAAAATTAAATTGGATTTCAAAAGCACAAGATGCTGAGTATGAATTATGATTTGTTATAATGATGCAGGTTATTCAATACTTACTACTGCTATAATAGTACTTTATCTATAAAGTAGCTTATGTTATACCTACTGAGAGAATCTCCATCGCACCATGAAATTATTTCAAATATATTTATATATTTTTAAATTTAATTAGTCCTTTAAAACTAGACTGCTAGTTCTACCTCAAGTAGCAGCTTATTTTCAGATTCGTATATCGAAAAATGTTAATTCTATTAATCAATATTTTGCTTTAATTTCAATGAGAATTAGCACCTTTCTTATAAAACTAAATTTCCTGATATTTATTTGATAATTTACTTCCAAATGGTTGATATCTATTTAATTGATCAAGGTATAGCTCTGTGCGTATTTTATATAAATATATGGCAGCAAAAAATAAAAATATCACACCTATCCCAATTCTTTGATTCATATGTTACAAGCCAAATTTTTTTTACTGTGAACAGTATAAAAGAGTGCTAGATAAAATCCTAAAAAAAACTCTATTTATTCTGATAAAGATTCTTTAACATTCTATATTTATCAAATTTAATATTCAGCTATAAAAAACCCTGGGTTTAAATTAAATTAATATATTTTTATGATCAATTATTGGCGCTCATTCAAAACTGGAACTTTTCAAAATTCATTAATTTTATCAGAATTCTTTTAAAAAAATACGCATAGGTTCGATAAACAGCTTCAGTGGTTATATTATTCTTTAGAGCTTAGAGTGTCTCGTTGATTAAAGTTAACTGTGTTTCCATTAATGATTGAGGTTAAAATTCTGGAATTATTACATACAATAAAAAGATATTTGAACAGACTATCCTGTTGAAAATCTATTCGAAAAATTATCTGAAAGCTACCCGATTCTATTCTTGATACTAATAATTTCAATATACTATCGGTGTATATAAATTTTCCGCATCCAGTTTCATATTTTGATAAATAAAATAATAATTACATTATTTACTAAAATTTATTGGTAATTTTATTATTAGCATTTCAGTCGAAAGTAAAGCAAGTAAATCAAATTCTTCCCAAGATTAATCCTGCGAAATTTTGACACTTCGCCAACAAGTAGTAGCGATATCACTACAGGAATAGCATTTACCTTCGCAGAATATTTAGATATTTTAATTTAATTTAATTTTTTTAATTCAGGTATATCATCGCTCATAAAATTTATCTAATTGGAAGAGATTTATCAAAAGTTAATTGAATATGATTTAAATGTTTTTTATTTTAATATACCTGCTATAAAAATTAAAATTCCATAACCAATCATCAATATAATTAGCTTTATCTATTCACAATATACTTTGAGAAAGTGCATATTAAGATTTACTAGCCAAATTTCATCTGCCTTCATCGAAAGACTTTAATGATTATAGAATTAGCTACTTTAAATTATACAATAGTTTTTTTGAAAACTGAAATTATTCATATTATTTTATTATTTTATTAATTTGTAATTTTCGGTATAATTTTATTAAATAAAATATTTTCTCTAATGATGAATCCAATTATCGTATAAAGTTAAAAATATTTCACGCTGATGAGTTGAATTTTTTCTAAAACAAATATATTTTATTTTATTAAAATAAGTTGAAGAATATTTTAGCTATGAAAAATGCTTTATAATAACATTTTAAATACAAATGCGAGACAAATGAAATTTATCTAAAGATGGCTGATGGCTGATGGTTGGGTAGAAATTATAGCGTTGTAGATTTAATAACCAATTCTATATGGTGTCACCAATTACACAATCAGCTGTATAACAATGCAAAATCTGCAATAAGAAAATAATGTAAATAAAGAGTAATATTAAATCTTCAGCCACAATACTCTAATTAGCAAAAATCATTGCTGGCTTTTTTATCAGAAATTTGAACGGAATCAAATATCTTTTAAAAAACTAGAACTGGTAGTTTTGCCTATCCCTTTATCAAAAACTTCAACCTCACATATTCTACTATATCTATCATATTACAACAAAATGAGCGATATACTTTCTTCTATACTTTCTTGTTTGGGGATTTCTAACCAGAACAATGACTCGTACCCCCAGGACAGGCCACATTTAAGTCAGCAAGAAGCTTCACAGCTCCAACTAAACGACTTCATATTCCGCACTCTTGAAAGTTCACCAAGTGTGATGCAAGATAAAAATGCTTTTATTGGAATGTATTCAAATCTGCTATCACAGAATCATCCAGATCCCGGAGCTATCGCTCGCCAAGTAGAATCCACTATTGTAAATTTAGCAAAAGACAATACTCAAAAAGGAACAAACTCTTGGGCTGTACAGCTAATAGGAATGGCTATCGACTATAACTCTTCAAATTTTCCCGCCGCTAATAATCAACAGCACCAAAACCAAGGCTATTCGAATGCACTCATGAGCGGAAATTACCAAAACAACAATAACAACACAGTTAGCAACAACATTGATCAGCAGAATGGCGTTAAATCGGCAAAAATATTTGTCAAGCCATACTTTTTCCCTTCCGAAAAAAGCTTCAATGTAACTCGCAATATATTAAAAATCAATTAACTTTTAATTTTATCAAAAAAACTTTCTTTTACTTACTTAAATCAAACGACCTGATTTTATATTCACGCTTAAATATATTACATTTTACTAGGCTCTTGTTAATGCGATAAATGAGGCAGTCAGTACTTTAGAAATATGTGTCTTTAGTATAACAGATGACGATATAGCAAACGTAATCATCCAGAAAAAGAATAGAGGCGTTCACGTTCGAATTATTTCTGACGACGATCAGGCAAAAGGTCTAGGATCTGACATCTATCGATTCCGTGACGAGCACAACATTGATGTTAGACTTGACAATTTGGGTTCTTATATGCACAACAAATTTTGCGTTATTGATAAAAAAAAGGTCATCACCGGTTCATATAACTGGTCCAAAAACGCCCGCAAAAATAACCAGGAAAATATCATAATTACAAACAGCGCTGAAGCTATTAATGGTTTCTCATCTGAGTTTGAAAAACTCTGGGATCAATTCAAAAACCAGTAGCATATTACCATCCCATTCCTCTTATTCTCTGTCTTTAATTTTTACTTTCCTAAATTCATCTTTAGCCTCAGCTGACTAGTATATCATTCAAATACCTATAATTTATCTCATCATATTTAAAATATTATTAAATAAAGTAATAATTTAGCTTACATAAATGTATTATTAGCTAATTTTTTTATAAAAAAAAAAGATTCGCAATTGAAACACTACGATTTCACTGTTATTCGGATTTACTCCTAGCAGAGTCCATTTATCAAAACCAGAATTCTAATGAAATTTACTCTTGATTAATAAAATATCCAGTTTAAAAAAAAACAAAATAATTATCCTGTTAAACACAAAGTTAAGTGTTAAACTAGTAAAAAAAAAAGTTTGAAGTAAGGTGAACTTTAAATTATTAATTTTTTTTAATAGCCTTTTATACAACCTTTAATCACACTTAATAAACTATTTGATACCACTTTAAAAAAAAGAAATTAAAATGAAATGAAAAAATAGTCAAACAAATACCTGCAGAAAAGAAAAAAGAATGAAAAGTGTTTACGATTATTTAAATGAATTTTATAAAAACCAAAAATGATAAGTGATCATTAGTTATTAAGAATTAAAGGTTAAAAATAAAATAAAATAAACTAAGAATACGAAAAAATTCTGGGCAATTATATTGGCGTCTCTGACAATTTTAGAGATCTACCAGTTACTGGCGTATCTGCTGGCGTAAATATCCTGCGTGGAGTCATGCTGATGCTCATGTCCATATTACCCTCAAGTCTGTTTCTATCAAATCTTTCTTGTACAAGCGCTAGTTTACTAATCTGCTCGTCCAAGGTGTCTAAGTATGAGGCAGATGACTCCCTCACAAGGTTACTATAGTAGGCCTTCTCGTAGCTAACTCCTGATTCGACTAGTCGTTTTATAAAGTCCTCGTCTGTGTTCTCAGCTTCAGCTTGCTTCTTCTTGCTTCCTTTCTTTGATTTTGGCTTGGTCGGCTTGTCTTTTGGATCTGTAAATTCAGGTAAAGTAAGCCCGTTTTTAGCGGCTTCTTTCTGTAGAGTGTTCCTGATGATTTGTGCGTGTTTAGGCCTTATCAATCCTGAGCAAGTTAATGATAGCATCTCATACCACAATGAATTAAGCTCAAATGTGGATTTGATTAAACTTTTATTTTTTTCATCCAATTTAGAGTCATCTTCGCTTAAATCAGATTGAGTATTTAGCGCAACCTTTTCAATAAGACTCGATACTGACTCGACGCCACACAATTCAACGACATCAAATCCATATTTAACAAAATTGTTGTGCAAGGTTGCCCAGATACTACAGATAGCTGGATTGGCCAAACTGTTAATATTCTTCTTTGTTGGAGATTTTAGCCCTTGAATGACATCCATCGCTGGTGCTGAATTTGAAACTGATTTCAAAATATTCGAAATTATTTTAGGAAGTATTGATAGCTGTCTTTTGTAATAGTTCCTATTTGTTGGCTGTGGTAGCAATAAGTCATTCGTTACAAACATTTCAAAGTTCAACTGCATACATCTCATGTACTCTTTCATCATAAAGCTACGAAGACTATCCGAATCAAGTGACCCCTTTAAATCGTCCAACAAGCTGAAAACTGTGTTATCAAACGCTGACATTAAAACAAAGCCTGCTAATTTTTTACCTGAATCCGTTAAAGCTTGCTTAGAGATTTCTAGGGTTGTATCCTTTGTGTTTGAAGGTACAGAATCATTATTTTCAGCTTCATCTAATTTATCTTCAACAGGATTCTCATCAGCATTAAACTCACCTACTTCTTTTTGCTTAAGTAATACCCGGTTATAGTCATTTAAAATCAATTCAAAGCTTATCCTACCAGTATATGAGGCTAACATTGGCACGCATGATAAAGTAAATACTCCTGCCTTTACCAAGCTTGAGAATGATTTTGCTAGTTCAACAACAAAACCGTTGTGAGATAAACAGCTTAATAAGAATGATTGGTTTTCCTTGAGCATTTTTAAATCAGCGCTCTTATTACTTCTTGAATATTTACTAATTGTAAGTGCATAGGGGACTAGAACATTTGACCAATTAGAAAAAATAGTTGTAGCAGCTTTAGTCCAAGATTCTAGTCTATGTGGTGAGATTTTCATTTGCATAGATTCTTTTAATGAAGAAATTTGATTTCCAATCACTTGGTCAGAGTTGTTTTTTACATTTCTAACTAAATCAGAAGAAAATAGCTGATATAGGCTAGCGGAGGAAATCAAAGAAGTAAAAATAGTTGTTATTTCAGGCTCGAAGCTATTTATATGAACAAAACAGGATTCTACAAACGAGTTTCTATCTTCAACTAACATATCGACTTTTTCGCGTAATTTTTGGTACTCAGAGTCATCGATCAATTGAATATTGGCATCCTGATTTTTTTCGCTGAATTGTAAAATGGATTGATTCAAATCTAGAGTTCTCCAACATAATAGACGTAGAAGTAAATTTAAAGATGATGAGGTTGTAAGAATTTGGACATCTTTCAGGTTTTCATCTTGATCTAATGAGAATGGACCAGATGCGAGTAGTAGAAGCTTTTCTGACAAAGTTTTACCATCGATATCTAATGATAAATTAAGACCTGCTTTTGACAGTTCTGTATTTGGAGTGAACTTCAAAATCTTTGAAATGTTCTTATATCCGGCAATTGACCTTAGTCTTATTAGTGAGTAGTATAAGCTAGTGTAAGATTCCTCATCTTCTTGACTTCTATGGCTGATTATAGAGTTAAAGCTTCTATAAACAATTTTCCTAATAATTGGGCCCAAATCTACACTTATTTCGGGTTTAATAACTGAATTGAATTTTTCTTCAGAACTTTGGTCAGTCAAATCGTTATCATTTGAATCAATGTTTTCTAAATCAGGATTTGAGTTTGAAGAAATGTTGTTTACTGATTCGCCCTCGAGAGTGACTCCTGTCATTCCAAGTATCTTACTGTCATCGACTATTGCTAGTAGATATAATGATAGCTGACTAACAATTACGTTGTCTTTATGAACATCAAGAATCTGTTCTAAGATATCTACGATTGACTTTAGATCAGAAATTTTATTATTGCTAAAAAAATACTGTGGGTTGAAACCAATCACTGAAACTGCTAATAATGTTTCTAGAAATTCAGGTTGATTTTTATACCTAGTAAAAAATATTAGAAGGTTTCTAGAAAACCCTTCAAAAGCCGAGTAAATTTGTTTATAAATCGAATTCTTTGACGAGCTCCCAGATAAAGAGGAGGCCTTATTAAATAATGTTGAAGCTAAGGAGCCTAGCCAGACCAAACTAGCTTTTAGTAAAGATAACTCTTCATCTGCTGATAACATAATCTCACTTTTACTTGAGGGCTTTATTTTTTTTCTTTTTTCGATTACAGATACTGAGTGATCCTGAGCTAAGAAATCAAAAAGAACTTCAATATTTTGGAAATCAGCTGATTTATTGTAAAGTGAAACTGCTGAGGCTATAAGTTTAAATGAATCATTTCCGAATCCTACTTTGGTTGCTGACAAGAAATTAAGTTTGTTGCCAGATTTAAAGTTAACTAGATCTAAAAACGCCAATACATCACTCAATTCGTGTTCATGTTTTGATATATTATTTGGAGATAAAGCGATATTTGCTAATAATGGTTTGCTGCTATCTGAAATATGCATATCAGGATTAGAAGATTGTGTTTCGCTGTTATTGATTAGACAAAGGAAAGAAGATATCGCTTTTAAAAAAGCGAACTTAGAGTTTTTGTCTGTGGAATCATCATCTTCGACATCCATACTATTGGATGAATTTTTAGAGGAAAAGTTCGAAGAGCTTAAAAAAACAGGAATCCAGCTTTTTTTGATCCACCAAATAACCAAAGTTGCGGCAGCAGATCTAACAGATGCCTGTGAATGCGTTATCAATGGGGATAAATACCTTAAAACAAGGTCAGGAGGATAATTAGTGTTCTGTATTGCGTTATTTTTTTTAATTATTATAGGGTCATAGAGATCAACGATTCCATAGTCATTTTCTGAGCTATTTTTATCTTTAGCGCTTTTTGAACTCTTTCTTTGCTTAGAGCTAGTGTTAGAATCTGGGTCGCTTTCAGAGTCAGAGTTTTCAGAATCATCAATTAGTTGCTGGGAGAAACTTTTTTGAGACGATCGCTTAGACTTCTTCGTTTGTGTTTTATTTTGTGATGAAGCGTCGTTAGCAGCTTCAGTAGTATCATTTGTGCCAGATGGTTTAGATATTTCGGATAAAGCCGAGGATATTCGAGATTCATCAGAAATAAGCATACCATAATCAGCTACTCTTACAATTAGCTTTAAAGCAGCAACCATGACATTGCTATCAACATCAGCTACAGATAGCTGGATTAGTCTTGGACCAAACCTGTCAAAAAAGCTTCTTAATTGGGACGCGACAGAGCTGCTTATATCAATAATGCTTCTAATAGCATCGATAGCAGCTAGGCGGACTTTTTCATCAGAATCATTCCATAACCAACCCAAGTACTTTAAGAAGCGGTTTTCTAGGAAACTGACATGGTCTTTGACAGTCCAATCAGCTAAAAAATTAACGCAATCTACCCTAATGTCTGCGGAGACGTCAAGGTACCTGTGTAGAAATATTTTTTCAAAGATGTAGTTAAACTCTGATTTGATTAGTTGCTGTTGGTTTGTAAGCTCGGAAATTTGTTCTTCAAGAAGCGATATTTTATTTTTATTTGCGGCGTTTTGGTTTTTTTTAGCGGCAGCAGATTTTTTTGCAATTTCTAGCTGCTTGTTAAGCGACAAAACGTTGTCTCTTATTGATTTATTTAGAGAGCTCATTGAAGATTTAATGTTGCAATACAAGATTGTTCCAATTTTTCTAAATGGGCGGTAGTTGCTTTTTGACAAGGTCTCTAGCCATTTTGACATTACTCGCAAAAACAATGAGGGTTTTTTGTAGCTACCTTGGCTGGCGCCTTCAACAAATATGTTTTCTAGTTGATGATCGCGGTCTCCAAAAATGAACACGTCGCTGCCGGTTAGAATAATGGTTTTAACAAAGTCTACGCATTGAGAAAGCTTGGATCTACCTATTTTTGATTTATTGTATACAAGTGGTTCAAGTTTGATTTCAGATTGGTTGTTTTCAACTTTAATTCTGTCGAGACATTCTTCCATATTCTTAGTGGTTAGTAGTTCTTCTGCTTCTACTGAGCCCACACAACCTGATATTCTTAAAGTAAAGTTGGAAAATTCAATGATCGAGTCATTATTATTTTCGCAAAACTGATCAATCCAATTGCTTGAAATAGACTCTACGTCGCAATTGAGCTCGATAAGATCAGAGTATAGCTTACAGTTCAATTCTGAAGATTCTAATAGTGCTTTCTGTTTGGATTTTTTTGCTTTCTTTTTAGGAGATTTTATTCTGTTATCTTTACTTGAAGCAGTGGATTTTTTCGAGTTTTTTATGGGAGTAGACTTTGTTGGCAATTTTTTGGCCTTGTATGACACTACTTCTTCCTCATCTTCCTCATCGTTAGAATAATCAGAACTAGAGCTACCGCTCAAATCTGAATGAGAATCTCCTTCACTGCCAGAGCTATCGCTGGAATCGCTAGCTTCGACTTCTTGATAAGATTTATTAGATTTTAAAGACGATCTTCTAGCTTTTTGATTTCGTTCGCTTTCGCGTTCTTCAATCTTTGAGGCTCCTAATTTACCTTTGAACTTCTTTGAAGCGGTTTGGGTTGGAGTAGCAGGGTTTTTGGGTGCTCTTTTACGCTTAGATTGCGGAGGAGGCATGCTTTTGCTGTCGGCTTGCTTGAATGGGAGCACACTCTGTCGAGTAGTCCTCTTATTTGAATTATCCGACATTAATGCTTTATGATAATCAATATTTTTTAGGGCGTTTAAGTACGAGTATTTTTAAATTATGAATTTATATAGTCAAGATAAAAGTAATAATTGGAGGAGGAAATCAAAAATTGGTTGTTATTATTATCAGAAAGAATGACATATGAATACAGAATTATGCCTAACGGGTCCAAATGGCACTAAGAAAGAAATATGTAAGCCAACTTGACATTCTTTAGCTTTATTCTTTGGCTCTGTTTCTTTTTGCTCTGAATTTCGATTATGTTTATTTACTTTTTTATAGATTAGCCAATAAAAATAATAGCGAAATCCTGTCCTGATTTGAGACTCAACGATTTGCTCATTGTGTTTAAACCTTACTCGAATTTGCCTTTACAGTAGCTATAGAATTTTTCCTTTTGGCAAAGAATAAACATTTCGATACATATAAACTCCAAAATAATAAATGCGTATAAATAAATATAAATATATATTCGAGCATTGATGACGCAAGGATCATAAGCTCTTTAGTAAAACTATAAATCGCTCTTTCATAAAAATTATATATTTGAAAATATTCCTTTTATATAAATACATTGCGGTAAAAAATATTAGAAAACTTGAACTCTTTAAATAGTTATAATAATTGTTTGTTTTGCTGGTCCTAAACTGAGTCTCTCACTACGCCGTAATACTTGCCCACTAAATATCAATATACGCTGATTAGGAAATAAATTAAATAACAGTATTTCGATCTATATTCTTTAATCTAGGCTTGATTACTACCAGAGTTGACGCATATCCAGATTGTATGCTGCTGTTTTAAAGCCCATTAAAAAATACTGTACCGTTGCTACTCTTTTAAATCTTGGCTATGGATAATACTTATTCGTTCGTCACGTCTTTTCTACTAAAAAAATAGATTTTCAAAATACTTTGGTATTAGTGATATTTTTAATGTAAATAATCTTGAGACTTTTCGTGATTTGGTTTCATGAATATATGTGCCATTATTGACACCTTAAAAATTGATATTGATTAATGGAATTCGAACGACATAAAAAACAATAGCTAGGCTTTTTTTTTTAGGATATTAAAAGCCAGCGTTGATGATATAAGAGCTAATATTTTTTTACTTGAGCCAGGATAACCAAAAAGTAATAATAACAACCCAACAGAAAAGACGCGTTTAAAATAGATGTTATGGATTTTGTTATTTGATTTAATCTATATACATATTTTTGATGCCAAAATTCAATGCTTATTAGATAAATATGCTATTATATCGGATAAAAACCTATTTATGAATATAGGAAGTAAGAAATGGTATAATCATTACAACCCAAAAATAAATTAATTTGCCCATGAATTTGTCTTGAAGTGGCTTCTAATATAAAATATCGCAGGGATAATGAAAAATGAGCCAACTATTTGAACGATTGAACTGAATGTTGCGACATATCTAAAGTTTGTGCCTTTACCAAGGTTATCCAAGAAATATGAGACGAGGAAGTTACCAGCAATTAGAGAAGCACCGTTGATGAACAAGTAAACCCCGTTATAAGACAGGATCTTATCTGCAGCGTAATATTTAGCAATTGAGGCGATGCAAAGACCAACAAACCCGGATATGAAGAATCCGTAAAAGAATGCAGTAACAGCAAGCGTTGCAAGAGTTTTCCATAGAACCCAAAACACAAGGGTAAAGAACCCGATAAAGAAGGTGGAAATTCCAAACATATTGGTAGGACCAACATAATCTGCAGCTCTTCCGGTAAGTATTCCACCAACAAAATATCCGACATTGAATAAAGTTACAAGGTTTGATGCAAAGTTATCTGTTGCGCCAATTTGAAGAGAAGCAGATGGTAAAAAGTATACAGGAACAACAAAGCCTAAATTTCCCAAAAAGCCACATAAGCAAAGACATATGAACAAAGGCGATTTTAGAGCCGATAGATCGACGACTTTCTCAGCTTTTGAGGAGGATACTCTAGGTTTGAAAGGTATTGTGAAAATGATCAGGATGAATATGGAAATGAAGGAAGTTATCCTCAGCGCCCATTGATGGCCCAATTTGTTGATTATTGCAAATACAATTCTAGATATTGCTATTCCACCAACACCTGATCCTGAGGTAACGATCCCAATAGCTGCACCAAGATATTTATCGAACCACATAGCAGTTACTGATATTGAACATGAGTACATAAATCCGGACCCAATACCAAGCAATAGCCCTTGGGTAACAATCAAAGCTGGAACAGATTTAACAAATGAAGCGGAAAACAGTCCTGCGAAGGAAAATAGCCCGCCCATCCAAGCAACATTGCGTATACCGATTACAGAGGCCAATTTGTTCGATAAAATTCCAGTGAAAAGCATAAGTGCAGTTGTTGTTGTTCCTATCCAGGATATCAGCGATGGCTTTTCGTCAGGGAATGCTACCGTAGTGTAGTATACTTGATAGATACCAAATGAGTTGTTGATTCCTTGTGAAACAAATATACACAAAAACGCACATGCGCATATCAGCCACGAAAGCTTTGAATCGGCATCACCTCTTACCATAGGAACTGCTTGATCTTTATCCTCCATTATATTAAATTAGTTCTGAGAACAGATTTATTTACAAGCTCTATACTATTATACTATTGAAAAATAAAGAGGTTTTGATTAGCTATGGATATAATAGCAAACCAGCACGGGCAAGAAAAATAAGTCTATACAAATTTTGGAATAAGATATTCAAAAGTTAAAAATTTTCCTGATTTCTTGCCAAAAAAATGAAATCTTATCGTTGACATTAGGAGTTTATATATGACTTTTTTTTTCCATAAGCCTTAGTTTTTTTGAGAAAAGGCTTTTTTCAGCATATTTTCAGAAATTTGCTGCGATTTGTAAAGATTATTTGCTCCCGCATAGCTCTAGTCCAATAAACTTTTTTTTTTTTTTTACAAACCCAACTTTTACTCAAAATTATTCTTATTATTTACACTTTTAGTTTCCTAACACTCAGTCAAAAATAATTAATTCTTAATTCTTGTTATAAAAAAAATTTTTCTTCAAAAATTGTGCAGTTAATTATATTATTAGTTTGCCTTTTTATAGCCAATCCCCATGATACGAATAAATGCGATTTTTATTTGCCATTTTCTTGCATTTATTATTACCACAGAAGCCAATGGTATCGTAGATCATATCTATAGGCAGATTTATTTTTTAATTCAAAGGTACATATTCAAAAGATATTCTGTAATTATACTGAATAGCTAAATTGCCATTACTGGCTATATCATTTGTTTTATGAATTAAATGAAATTACTGGCTGTTACAGATTTTTTATTTGATAACATTTCTAACGGAGTTTAAAATTATAAATGGGATTAAAGTTTTATTTGCACTGTGCTAACTTTTATATTTATAACAAATTAGAGTTGGAAATATTGTATGCAATTTCTATAATACCCTTTTCAAAGATTTACTTATACTATTCAGTTAAAATTAGTACTCTTTAGTAAACAATAATTTTTTGTCTTGAAGAGAGCAGTTTTTTTTTTTAAAAATGATTTTTTTCAAACTTTTAATAAAAAAAAGTACTATAATATCTTTATGAAAAATTCTCTTAACCACATACATCTTTGTTATGCAACATTTATTCTCAGCGGATTGTATTAAGCTAGTGTTTTATATATTTTCGCGCTTTTATTAAACTATTGGGATTTAGCTGGCATATATAGGCGATTGTGGTTGCTGATATAAAATTTCTTACTAACCGTCAAGGAGTAATGAATCTACATTTTGTGAGCATATCACTACCACTTATATTACATTAAAAAAATATGGATTTGTTCATAAAAACCGATATAAGTTGCTTGATATATGGGAGATTATTTGGAGGAGCGGAACTTTTGCCATTAAGTTTTCCTACTTTGTAGCATTACTTTTAATTATAATACAATTTAGAGTTTATCATCGAATGGTTAACTTAGTACAACCAATAGTTTACTCTAATTCATACTAGCAAATAGAACTTATAAGAAAAAAAGTTCCGCTTCTCCGAAAAATATATCATATACCAAAATCACAAATCAGCTTACTTTTATTTAATTCAGCTTGTAGATTTTCTTTACATTGTGCTTATATATATTTTTGATATTGCACCTGCGCATTTCTTCCACATACGCCATGCATTTATATAAATTTATAATCATGGAACTTATCATGTGGGATAACAATAATACAAACTATAAAATAATAAATTTGATCTTAATGGTTTTTTTTTTTTTTTTAAACGGTGAATTTATCTGATGCTAATGGTAAAAAATTAATTTCATAACAATAATGAATTTCATTGCTGGTCTATCAGCAAAACAGCTAGAGATAATTATACCTTGCTTAAAAATCATTAGTTTAACCTAAGCGTTACTATCAGTATTCCACTTATGTTTGACTCTCGAGCTATATTGTTGACTAAAAGAAAAATTAAAGTCTATTATATAAGAAGTATTATTGGCATAATAAATATGAACTTTTTTTTGAGACTTTTATTTGACAAGATCTTTCCATATATTTTTTTCAGGAAACGAAAATTTTTTCCAACTTTAAACACTGTAATACCCAATCTGATAAGCTTTTTCCTTTTTCCCTGGCTTTTTTATTACACTAGATTATGTTTAGAGCCGGGCTGAAATTTAATAAGATTACGAGCATTTGAAAATTAGCCTACTATCTTGAGTTTTATGTAATTAGTAGCATACGAATATTACTAAAATAATTTGAATTTTTTTTAATTTTCACAGAGTTTATTAAACATAATTTAAAAGTATGCTAAAAACTATCAAAAAATATATAAAAAGTTAAAATTATTACAAAAATAATTTTTCAACTGACCCCCCTCCGCCGCTATAGCAGTTCCAAACCTACTGGGGATTGGCCCAAGGACTAATTTGAATTAAAGTTCTGAAATTTTTAAATTGAGATGTTATTTTAGATAATATGGCTGTTTATGTATAAAATGGTACTATCAATCAAATGATATACCGCTACCATACATCAAATTTAATTTGTGCTATTTTTCTAAATTTTAATATCAGCTTTTATATAATTATAATGTAAGAATGTGTAAAATTATATCCTTATTAGAAAAGTTAGTTTATTTATGAAATATATACGTAATTACCCACACTTATCTAAGCCCATGTAATCCTTTCATGGGAAAACTACTTCCAATTCTAGTATTATCTGATTCGTTAGATAAGATCATTCTCAATATCCATTTGCTGGTTGCTGTTTGATTTTATTAAGGCATTGGATTTACAATTTTCGGAATAATTATAACTTATGTAATCCTAATTTCAAGTTTTGGCGGATCAAAACAATTTCACAGCCCAGGAAATGCCTAAAATATATTCTAAAAATAAAAATAATGTTTATCTCCGAAGCCATAAACCAGAACTAATAATATACATTATTGGCTACTGGTACTGTTTCAGATTACTGTTTGAGATTACTGTTTGAGATTATTGTTTGAGATTATTGTTTGAGATAATCGTTTCAAATCTGATATAGGAGTTATCTATCGATATAGAAAAGGTCTAATTTGATTACTACTAAAAAATAACCAGTTTGAATAAAATCTGTTGATCCAATGCCTGCAAGGTACGGAGGACCTAGAGGTCCAGAGGGGAATTGGTTGAAAATTTATATATTTTATTAGTTTTTTTAATAGTATGTACTTTTATCAATAAATTCACCGTTAAAAAAAAAAAAAAAAAA
>LSSN01001014.1:0-17400 GCA_001970855.1 Smittium culicis | reverse complement strand
GGGTCATATCAGTAGTCATCTCCCCGCTTATAGTCATTATCCCGCACTTGGAGGCATTCACAGCCATTTCCCAAGTGTCCGACCATTCGGTTATGGTGTTCAGTGCGGTTTGCAGATCGACTGATGATTCGGCCAATAGCACGGCATCGTCGGCAAACAGTAGTCCTGGTATGCGTGAGGTGAGCCCAGGCACCCGCACACCTCGTACGCCCTTGAATATATCATTAATATAAAAATCGAAAAGTATCGGCGAGGCTGGGCACCCTTGCCGCACTCCACAGAGGTATTCGGTGGGGTTGGAAACTTCATTTCCAACTCTAACTGCGATTTTCGGGGCATCATACATGCCCTTGATCATATTGAGAAGTTTGCCCCCAATGCCCACTGATCGCAGTTTATGCAGTAGGGCCATGTGGGGGACCCGGTCGTAGGCCTTGCTATAGTCGATATAGCACAGCGAGTCGTACATTTTTTTAATAATTTTATTTATAAGTTTTGCGAGATCGATGTTGGTGATTTTTCTGTCATCACCATTTTGCAGATCTCGCTGGACGCGTTCGATGGTTACAGTCAATTTTATTTATAAGAGGAGTAAAATAAGTGAATTGTTTTTTTTTTATTTAATTTTTTTCCTATTCAATTTATTTCTTGCAATTACTAATTCTTCACCAAAAAATGATAAACTATTCAACAGATCAATGTTTAGAGGTAAAAAAATCATTTATTCTTCCTAAAGTTGTGGCCTTATTTCTGATAAAATATATACAATTTATTTATATTGATCTGTACATAATAAATATACATTTTAAATAAAATAATAAAATAATAAAATAAGCGTATTAATTAAAATAAATTAGCTTTTAATGCTAATAATAATAGCCCAAGAAAAATTCTATGCGAATTTTTACGATCTTTGCCTCCAATTAGTGGCTTTATTCTGTTCATAATGAAGCTCCTCAGTTTGTACGGCAGTAAGACCAGGCGTTGATAATAAATTGTCATCATGAATAGTATGTTTGTATCTCTGTGAGCTAGAGCCCAGCCCTTCTTCGAGATCATCATCTGTACCAATATCCTTCTGATGGGCTGTGTTCTTACCATTTTTATAATTATCATAGCTTTTTGCTTTTGTAATTTTAGGTAGAACATCCCTGATTGGCTTTGTTGGAAACATATCTGATATGTGAGAATTTTGTCTTACTGCATTCATAGATTTTTTGGCTTCAGTTTCAAATTTGTTTTTATCCAACGATCCAGGGACATTATTTCCATTATATATTTCATCTTTTAGCAGTACTCTATTCTCAATTCCTGAATTCATGTCGATTTGGTTAGTCAATTCAATTTTCTTACTAGTCTTTTCATAATGCTTCCTTAAAAAATATTTGATTAAGTCGACGTAAATTACTTGGACGACAATAGCAGCAAATATCATAATCCATGCGTAAATGTTTAAAGGAGTTAATTCAAGCCATCTTGCAATTGGCGGTGCATACATACCAACCAATAGCAAAGCAAAAGAAAGCGACACAGCGTATAGCATGTACACGTTTGAAGTAATCCCTGTTTTAAATATACTTCGAGTAACTGATCGAGAATGAAAAGCTTGTGCAAGCTGAAGGGTGATTATCGTTATTGACGCAAAAGATTGTGCTATAACAAGGTAATCTTCCAAAATGGGATCTTGTAAATTTTTTGAGCTGTTATTCTTAAACACAAGCTTGGGTTTTCCTATCAGGTCTGATGGTTTTACAGTATTTGATAGTTTTGTTCCAAAGTTGGTTAATAGTGAGATCAAATAAAATGCAAAAGTGACAATAGCCATAAAAAAAGCTTGTAATATAAGCAAGACAGTTGTAGATTTGCTAAGAACACCAGATTTTGGATTTCGTGGGGGCCTTAACAAAATGTTCTTTTCCTGAGGCTCCAAACCAACTGACATAGCAGGGGGTACATCAGCAATTATATTTGCCCAAAGAACCATAATTGTCCTCATAGGCAACTCTGTATTAATAATTGATGCCATCAAAAACAAGATGATCTCGGCTGTATTACACGATAATAGATAAAGTATAAATTTTAAAATGTTATCAAACACTTTCCGGCCTTCCTCAATAGCCGAAACTATAGTTCCGAAGTTATCGTCAACAAGGACAATATCTGCTGCCTCTTTAGTGATTTCAGTGCCACCGATACCCATAGCAATACCAACATCTGCCTGACGAACAGCTGGCGCATCGTTTACACCGTCACCTGTCATTGCAGAAATATGTCCAATGGATTGAAGTGCTTTGACTATTCTTAGCTTGTGATCAGGCGAAACTCTGGAAAAAACTGTTGGGAAAGGGATTAAAGATTGGATGGCTTCATCAGAAAGTAGATCCAAATCAGGGCCAGAAATTGATCTACAAGTATCGGGATGCTCTGGGTTCTGGATATCTAGTTGCCCAGCGATTGCAGATGCAGTTTCTATGTGGTCACCAGTTATCATAATAATTTTTATACCTGCAGATTGACACATACTAACAGCCTTTTTAACGCCTTCTCGTGGGGGATCTGTCAAACCAACAAGACCACAAAATATTAGTTCACTTTCAGCCCATCGTACTCGTTTTTCTGTAGCTTCATTCTGCTTTTCTATCTCTTGCTCCTTTGACATGTCATTATTATCATTGCTGTTTATATTTGAAATATTATCTGTACTATTAATTAGCTCCTCAAAATCCTTTTTGGTTTTGGGCTTATAAGCAAGTCCTAAAACGCGCAGGCCTCTCCGAGCCATCAGAATACATTCATCAGCGGCCTTTTTGGCATTCTCTATCGAAAGCGGGACTATCTCACCATTGCTACCTATTTTGTATTTACAAATTTTGAGAATTTCTTCGGGCGCACCCTTTGAAAATACACTAACTTCATCCTGAGATGATTCAAAGCCAATAACAACAGACATCCTTTTTCTTTCAGAGTCGAATGGATTTTCATAGAGTCTAGTAAAGCTACTTTTGGGGGGTTCGGTTTGAATTTCTGAGTTTAAGCTAATAAATTCAGGGCCTTTACCATACTTAAGAGCAACAGATAGAATTGCGACTTCAGTTGGATCACCAATGCCCTTCCAAGCATCATCGCTGTACTTAATTTGCGAATTGTTACAGTATAAACACGACATTAAGGACATCTTTAGTGCTATCATATTGTTTAAGTCTGGGCTTTCGGTGGGATTTCCGGCAACCTTTTCGGAGATATTAGAATCGTTTGAAACTACAATTTGACCACTGTTCGGGTCTAGGTTAGAAGGGTCTAAACATTTGTACGAATTTTCACTAGAATCGAAGATTTCAGTTACTCCCATTCTTCCTTCGGTGAGGGTACCTGTCTTATCTGAGCAGATACAAGTTATACTACCCAAAACTTCTACAGCGACAAGTCTTTTCACAATAGCATTTCTTTTCGCCATCCTACGAACAGCGAGCGCCATAGTTACAGTGGTTACTGCAACCAAACCTTCCGGGATTACAGATACAGCTAAGGCAAGACCTGACAAAAACATAGTGGAAACTTTGTGGCCCCATGATATACCAGCAATTACGACAACTGCACATAAAGTTATTGCAAACCCAACAAGCCAAATTCCAAGATTTTTCAGACGATTTTGTAGTGGAGTTTTTCTGGATGTGTTATTACTATTTATAGCGTTACTAATTTTACCAATCTCAGTGTTCCCACCTGTCCTTACGACTATACCTCTACCCCTTCCTTTAACGATCATTGTTCCCATAAAACAGTTTCCGTAACAATCTCCAAGAGCTATTTTATTAGATTTTGTTCTTATTTCCTTTGTGTTTTTTGTTACAGGAACAGACTCACCAGTAAGAATAGTTTCTATTACATTTAGGTTAGAAGTTTCAATGAGCCTCAAATCAGCAGGGATACTATCGCCTTCTTGCAAGTCCACGATATCACCAGGGACCAAATTTTTGGAGTCGATTTCAGATATGAACCCGTCTCTCAAAACTCTTGCTGACATAACTGAGAAACTTTCCAAAGCTGAAAGAGCTTTTGAGGCTTTAATTTCTTCAAACGCGCCGATAAAAGTGTTGAGTACAATAACTACAAACAAAACTACAGATGAATTATATTCACCAGCAATTGCAGTTGCAACAACAGCGACTAGAAGAAGCAAGACCATGAAATCGGATAGCTGTTCAAGAATTATGGAAATTATAGATTTTTTTTTTGCTTTAGGAAGTTCATTTTTGCCATAATACTCTTTTCTTTCAGTTATTTGATCTTCGCCAACCAACCCTTTATCGAAATCAACTCCAAACATAAGTTTTAATTTGGGGATATTTCTGTCAATATACAAAGATGGGGGAGGGAATAAATTTAAAACTTCGTTTTGAATGTGGACTGAATTGTTATCGCTATCTAACATTTGCATCCTTTTTTTTATTTGGGGTTCCATAGATGAATGTTTATTTAAAACAACCAGATCTGACCAGTCATGACCTTGGCCTAAGCATCCGATAACTAGTCTAATCATGATAGTAGCGGACATCATTTCGTTTTCTGTGCTAAACCTTTTGTGTAAACGTAGAGCATCTTTGAGATCTTGTGGTTCTTTTTCGCTTACGGCTATTCTAAATTCTTTGACTTCCTCGATAAAACCACCAAATAAAAAGAAGCACGAGTCTGCTTCTTCAGTAAGAACTCTTTTGGGAAATGAGCCAGACTCTTGCTTCATGTTAAGGAGGAGCCCATCACGAAGTCTGCGCATTAATTTGAGATCAAGACTTTTTATATGACCATTTTTAATTCTAAAATCCAAAACATATTTGATGTTTGCAATAACTTCGTCCAAGCTTAGGTCGGTATACCCATTGTTTGGGACAACGCCTTGTGAAGTATTGATGCTGGAAGAGTCTGAGGCTTCAAAGCTAGAATCTTCACTTGCATAATGTACTTGACTGTTATGACTTGATTTTTGAGTTTGATCAGGCTTAGATCCAGCCGCTTTTTCATGTATACTCGTTGGGTTTTTGTTGCTTGTGGGCTTGTGCGCGGTTGAAATGTTTTTGATTTTCTTTTTCAAAAAATCTACACCAGTATCAATGATCTTTTTATTTGAGTGACTATCGTGGGTATTAGCAGCAAACAGGTCGTCGACTAGCATACTGATCTGGAATTCTACCGATTCTTTTCCGTCTGGAAAGGCATCCAAAAACGACTGGTCTACTCCAAATATTTTTCCTGGCTTGGAATCCCCTTCTTTTATTGAAGAGCTGTCATTATTTTGTAATACAATTGAAATACTGCTTGTAGGTCTTGAGTCTACATGATTATTAGAGTTTGAATGGGGTGTATCTACATTGTTCTTTGCATTATTTTGGTATTTTTCTGATTTTTCGTCAGAAAATGATGAAGGTTTATTCATTTAGTTGTTTATTTAGATGTTATACAAGATTTTTTTGAAAAGTTGCTATTATATATACATCGGTTGAATATATAGACTAAACTATGCTTTCAAGAGATAAAGGGGAAGATTGGGAAAAGGATTTTAGCCATATTTTTTATTCCCTTGGCACGTATCTAAAGCTAATGAGATATCTTTTTAATCCGCAGTTATATTAAACAAAAAACAATAATATTTGCGATTTTTGGATATTATCGCCTATACAATCTACAGTATTTTATTTTTTGGGGTGAGGGGAACAGTATTATTTGTACTAAAAACAAATTTGTACTTGTAGATAAATAAGCTAAATTTGTCGATTGGGTTTTAGACGCGCATAAGAGGAAGTAATGGAAAAACAATCAAGCACATGTGTGTGATATTGTGATTTTTTTATTCGCTAATCAGATTCGCCTTTCCCCATATTTTCTGGAATTTTTTGATTCATAAAATGTGTATATTTTTAATATCAAAAAAAAAGTCTATTCGGCATAGCAAATAAACACTTGTAAAAAAATTCTTGGTGGAAAGTTGATATGCTAATAATTGCAAAATTAAGAGAAAATTTACAGCTAACTACAGCCATCTTCAAAATAAAAACACTTAGAATATATATAACAATTATTGATTTTGAGGTTCCGCAGTATTAAGAAAAAATAAATAAGGAAATCCTTCAATTCAAAGCGGTCTTGTGACTTGACCGATTAGTGTAATGATAAACTCGCAATTTATTGCGTATTTATAAAGTAGGCGATCTGGTTCGCTAGCTCATCTGCTTAGAATATTTGACTGTGAATTTTCGCTCAACAGAATCTCCAACTAATCACGTTATTTCTTCTCGCCACTATTCAGCGCTGATATGCTTTGAACAATTTTGATACTCATAATGGGCCATTAAAACTAGAAAACCAATTTCATTAAAATATTAATATATTCAAGATATTCTTTAACCAAGAACTAGAATTTATAATCCTCGCTAAATTGCAGCACAGGTTGCTATCCAATAACTTTAATAAATGTACATTCAACACAAACTGCTTTGGAATCTATAATGTTAGCCTTCATTTGGAATTATAAGCCAAGGATCATAGTCAGTCATCCCATCGATATATGTTAAAAAACTAATTTATCAATTAGTAAGCGGTATGTAAGTTGAGTTAAACATTGTTGGTCTATATTCTACAATTACCTTACCCTCTTCTCAAAGCAGTGGGAATATGGTATATGTATACAAGTCCAATGCATAAATTTGCGTAGCCTTTACTGGCAAAAATTACTAAAGCGATCCCAAAACATAAAATTTTAATTAAATTTAAAAATTAAATAAGAACGCTAAAACTTTACTTTTAAAACAATAGTATGGGATTAAGCATATATCTTGCTCGTAGTATTTTATAAATTGGTTATTTAATACTGTTGCAGGCAAAAAAAAAAGTATTCTAGCTCGCAATTCGGAACTTATTGCAGCATCGTGTTTATTTTTTAAAAAATATTAAATTGCTACATTCTTAAAAAGAGGTTTTTTTTCACAGCCAAATATTTGTATAACTCAAATGCATCTATTCTAATATTTTTAGCCTAATATGATTTAGAAATAACAGTACAAGAAAAAAGTGTTGCTTTGATTTTAATATAAAATATTAAATATTACAAAAAATTACTTCTTTCCTATTGAAAAAAATAACAATAATAAGAAAAACCAATTGATCAGCCAATTACCAGTGCTAAAATCTAAAATTTTTCGTTCTTTAGAGTTTTCTTAAAACTTTTTTTTTGTTAGCTTTTATACTTTTTTTTTCTTTTACTTCACAGGATATGTTCTTTTAATCAAAGTCTACGCTTTTTGTTTTTTGTTTTTATTTTCTTTTAAATTCGATTCCTATCTCTTTGTCGAATATTCAATATCACATCACCTTTAATGAAGCGACAGCACGAAATCGACTCTTGCCCGAATAAAAAAAATAAGGCACTCAATTCGAAGCATAACGGAAATGAGTTAAGAGCTATTGAGTTTTTCAGCGGAATTGGCGGATTGGTAACTAGAACATTAAATTTCTTCTCAATGCGTTTCTTTCTTTTGAAAACAAGACATCTTGATTCTGTTTTATACCCTTTAAAATTACACAGAGATAGCCTTTCTTTTGCCAAAAACCCCTTCATTTTTATGTGAAAATTAAAAATATTATAGAATTATGGAATGATTAATAGCGGTGTAAATGCTACGGTCATTGAAAGTTTTGATATGAATGAACTTGCAAACAGTGTTTATGTTCACAATTTCAAAAAAAGACCCAATAACGTAATATTTCTCTTATAATCATACTTTTCTATGCCAACATAAAATACATTAAAGATATTTTAAATGCCGCCTTTTTGACAACTAGAAAGCAATCGACCATTTGAAGCCTCAGGAAATCGAAAAATTGTCTGCTGAAATTTGGCTATTAAGCCCTCCTTGCCAAGTAATTGATTAACCCTCCCCACTCCCTTATTTTAAAACAATTCACTATTCTGATTTTTTCATTTTATTAATCTATCTATTTAAAACAATAATTCATATATATTTTTTCTACAACTGCTTATCTTTACGATAAAGCCCTTTACAAGAGGCGGTAAGATTGATAAAAATTCAACGTCCTATCTATAATTTAATAAAATATCCAAACTCTAATTTTTGATTAATTTATTTTTTTTTTTTACAATTAACAATTTATCGTCTGATATAACATTTTATTCAAATTTAATAGGAAACTACTTGGACGACAAAGATAATAGAACAAAGCCGCTCATCCATCTGATTAATATCCTTAAAAATATGGACAAAAAACCAACTTACCTCTTTTTAGAAAACGTTTATAACTTTGAGGTAAGTGCAAAAATCAATATTAAAAAAAAACTGTTAGTTTTTATTTAGAGTTAAAATATTCTTGGAATTTTTTAAATGAATTCATGCTCTCTATATAGAGGTCAAATACCAGAAAGATCCTTGTTGATGCTTTGGTTGAAGCTGGGTACTTAATCGAAGAATTTATCGTATCCCCTTTGCAGCTAGGAATTCCAAATGATAGATTAAGATACTATCTACTTGCTAAAATGTGCACCAATAATCAAACTGATCTGATCAAAAATTACAACTTACAGCCTGTAGACAAGTTAATAAAAACTCAATTCCCAGTCCAAACATTTGAGTTTCTAAAATCTACCTTTAAAAATCTCAACATAAATATTCAAGATGGAGATATTTCCTCTGACCACTCAGCATCTAATTTTTTGGACTCTGATGCGGAATTGAGCCGATATTCTGACTTATCTGTTCCTATAGAGTATGTCTCTAGACGAAACAACTACAACTTTGGTAATTTCCGTATATACTTTATCCTATACTTCTTTTCTCATTTTTTTTTATACAGACGTAGTAAATTCAAAAAGCAAGAAATGTGCTACTTTCACAAAGGTATTTGAGTTTTCCAATAAATTATTAGTCGCATTAATAATGTTTTCTAGACTGAGATGGAAATTTTAACCTTTATTTAAATAAACTTAATTAGATAATAATGAAATATTTACAATTATCATAGGCTTATGGTTCTAAACACATAATAGGAAGCGGTTCTTTATTACAAACATGTAATCACGAGGTAACAAAATTTTAAATTATGAAGGACGGGAGGTTAAATTAATGTGAATTTCTGCTTTTTTTTTTCGTCTATATTTGCACTATTCTTTATTGGCAAAATTTTGTACTTTCTTAGGTAAGCTGTGAAGAAATTTTGAAAAAACTAGAAAACGGTGATGATTCCGATATTATAGAGTTTGTGAAAACTCTTAAACTACGATTTTTCTCTCCTAACGAACTGGCTCAGTTTATGTGTTTTCCTGTTTCTTCTCCAAACCCGGAAAATAAGTACCAGCCTTACCCTGACCCTGATTTGGGCCAGAATATAGTTCTTGACTTTCCCCAAAAGGTATCCATTAGGCAACAGCACCAACTGATCGGTAATAGCGTCAACGTTGCTGTCATTTCCTGCCTGATTCACCATTTGTTTTCGCTACACGTTTAAAAATATTTACATGGGGTTATATAATGGCGCGGAACTTTTTTATTAAAATTATCCTTAATTTCAGTTCAAGTTTTATTTTTTAAACAAATGTAGAAAATCTCATCCAATAGAATGTCTGATACAAATAATAGTCTATCTTATTCACAATTAGTTAATAAAATTTTCTAAAAAAAGTGCTCAAATAACCTAAGAATCTCTCTCGCGTTGTTATGAATTTGAATATTTATATACCAAAATTCTTATTTAATTGTAGATAAAAAACAATTTTATGTTTTTATCTATAGGTTTTTATTAATTCTGATAATTATAACGCACTATTATTAAATTTAAGATCAAAAGAATTCGATTTTAATACCAAGTATAAGGTTTTTTTTAGTCTTTTATTAAATTAAATCATTGACTACTAAAGATTTTAAAAGATTCTTTAAGAGAAATAGTTGGTAAATAGCGAAAATAATAAATAGTCTTGGAATAAATGTTTGGGGCTTGTAGTTAACCAATTTCATGAATTTATATTTAAAAAATAAATTAATACTATTTTGTAAAATTATTCTAAAAATTTGTTGCGTGAAAGTTTAAAGTTTTTATTTTTTTAATAGGATAAAAAAAATTAGGTTAATCGGCTTTTTTTAGCTTCTTATTATTTATTTTCTTGGATTGCGCGATAATGTTCTTTCTTTTTTGATTATTCTTTTTGTCGAATTCAGAAACAGTACTAATTGATTTACGGTCAATAGGTCGCTTTTTGAGATTTTTCTTTTGCGTTGAATCTGGATTTTTGAGTTGAAGCATCCACTCAGGCACTTCGCACCCACTTTGACGCATCACATTTACTATATTTTTCAAGTATGGTGCGTCTTCTTTGGTGAAATATGTTATGGCTTTACCTTCTCGTCCAGCACGACCAGTTCTACCAATTCTATGGATATAACTAGCAACGCTTTGTGGGAAATCATAATTGATAACCAAATTAACTCCCTTGAAATCGATACCACGAGCCATTAGCTCGGTGGATATTAGAATCCACAACTTTCCTTTCTTGAAATTCTCAATAATTCTGTCACGCTGTTGTTTAGTCTTCTCAGCGTGCATAACTTCTACGTTAATTCCGTCGTATACAAGCTCAAAAAACAATTCCTTTGCACGCTCAATCGATTGGACGAAAATAAGACATGGTGGCTTGAACCCAGACTGAATCATGTTCCTTATTTCGATAAGTTTGCCTTCTTCTTGGCCAACGAATACTAGTTTTTGGTCAATTGTTTCAGTTGCAGCGTTACTAATTTAATAAAAGAGGTGTCATAAACCAATGATAAAATTAAAGTATATTATAATTAATTAGAATTAGATTTGAATTAAACAATGGATAGAAAACATTTCAAGATATCGCTTAGGAAAAAAAGTGAAATATGGAAGATGGAAATAAAATATACTTACGATGTACCTATAACAACTTTTACAGGATCTTTCATTATTCTGTTAGCAAGTACTTCAACCATTGATGGGATAGTGGCGCTATAAAGAGAGGTTTGAAGCTTAATGCTTGTACAAGCTGATAAAATATCATCGATTTGTTCGATAAAACCTTCGTCCAATAAGCGATCAGCTTCGTCTAAAACTAGGTGAGAAATTCTAAGCACAAAGAAAAACAAGATATATTTAAAAATAAGAATAGAAAATATACAAGTATGATTTAAAGTCTTTGTAAGAGGTAGGGTGGTGGTGGTGGTGGCGTTAGTGTTTGATAAATAAAAGAAATAATTACGTGCTCAAGTCAATTTCTTGGTTTTTAATAGCATAAACCAATCTTAGCGGAGTTGCGATGAGAATGTCTATTGAAAACAAAAAAAAGGATAGGAAACGAATGTATTTTTAATTTGATTGTATTAAGAGCGAATAAGTTGGTTAGGGCTACAATATGGACGAGGTTAAAAATATATAATAAAAAATTAACTATATTTTCTGAATTAGAAAAGAAATGAACATTGATATCTTACTGAATTTTTTTCTAGACTTTGGATCCTGCATTGCATTAGCTACGGGGTTTTTGGTAAGTAAATAGGAAGAGATTTTCTTTTTAGGTGTCAGTAGCTGGACTTGGTTATGGATCTAAAAAAAAAAGGTTTATTTTTTAGATAAAATTGAAGATTATATTTAAATATCAGCCTTTAGATCAATAAAAAAGTTTTTTTAATAAGAATTAAAGCTTAAAGATGGTTTAGAGGTATAGAATGAAATACTTGATTAGCCAATTCTCTTGTTGGCGAAATTATAAGCCCAACCAAATCTTTTGTGAATGATTTGCTTTCTATATGGTGGATTATTGGGAGAAGGAAAGATAAGGTTTTTCCTGATCCGGTTGGAGCACAAGCAATAAGATCTCTACCCTATATGAATAAAAAGTAACATAGTATTAGCAATAATAAATGAAGAGAGTGTACTCAATGAATAAAATTTAAGTTTTAAAAAAAAAAAAATTGCTTCATAGTGGGAGGAAATAAAAAGTTCTAGAAATATATTTAAATTAAGAAAACGTATTACATCTATCGAGATTGGAACTGCTTGTTGTTGGATCGGAGTTGGGGTGATGAAACCGCATTTTACCATATTTTTTTCCAAATAGCTTCCAAAAGAATAGCGATTTTGCATCATTTTGAAAGTTCTGAATGGATTAGGTGTATCAGTTCCCCAAATACGGATTTTGTTTTCTTTTCGGAAAGCATCGACTTGTTGAGTATCTTCAAAGGGAAGGTCGTTTTCAGAATTTGGGAAAGACTTTATTGTATTTCCGATATCAGAATCATCGTTTTTTAGTTTATTTTTGTCCTTTGAAGCGACATTCTTTTGATTTTTGGAATTTAAAAGATCAATTTCTTCGGGGATAATATCATCGGCAACTATTGATAGATTTTTAGATGAATCTTTTTTCTATTGAGATTTGGATTAAATGAATATTAAATGAATATATATAAATATATACCAGAATTATACTCTGGAATTACAACAATAAAATTTTGTATTGTCCTAAAATGAGCTTCTAACATTATTGATATTTTTTATAAATAAGATGTCTTATAGATATTACCTTTTTAAATAGATCTATGTCATGCTTAAACTCCTTGCTGTTGAAGTTAGCACCCATACTTAGCATTCTTATCGTATCCATTTCGACTTAATTGCGTTAATATTATGGTCCGGTATGTTAAATTTTTTTATAGGTTTACTACCTTATCAAAGCAAACTTGATCAAGTATAATTGCACGCGAATATTTATTTATTACTCAATTTAGCTCAAAAAAAAAAATTAAAAAAATTAAAAAAAATTTAGCAAACTTTTTTTTTAAAAGAAAAAAAAAAGCTTGTATTTATCCAATGATCATTTAGATTTTTTTTATGTTGACTCAATCAAATCATTTACTATAAAAAAAAACATTAAATGTAAACCTAATTTTTTATAGCTTTTTATAAGCGACCAAACTGCCAAACATAAACTTATTTCAAAACTCGCTCTTTTATAGCTATATTTTTCTTCAAATTTTTATAGTAAAAAATTAAATAAACACTACCGCGTTCTATCTACTTCTTAAAAAAATTTATGTAAAACTATCATAGAACATTTAATCGGTTTGAATTAAATAGAGGTATATTTGAAATATATATTTTTTAACGTTTTTGGCTGCTACTAATTTTTTTTATCTTTCTTTCACAGCTTACTAGTTCAATTCAGATTCATTGTTAGCATAAACAATAAGTTATCGATAATAGTTATTCTTAGAGAACATACATCCCATACAAAATGAATACTTTCCACTCCAATTTTATATGAATGAAATTTGAATCCCCTATAACAATAATTTATTTTCAAAATTTAAACTTTCGATATAAAAAAGTTATTTAGGCTATTTAAAGGGATTTTATTGAACTAAATACATCCAATTTAAAGTTATGAAATTATTGAAAAGGGGAGAGAAGTATGAAATATCTTAAAAATAAATTAAAGCAAATTTTTTTTTAAAAAAAAAAGTATTGAAATGACTAGACTTTTATTTTTAAACCTTGTAGTAAGTGGCCTTGTCCAAAACAGCAAGAGCAGCTCCTAAACACCACCCAGTTTCAATATCATTGATTTTTCTGGCAGTGCGAAGAACTCTTTCATCAGAGAACCCAACACCGTGCCTAAGTAAACTGTAAATATAAGACAAATCGAAGCAAGTGTGTTTTTCAGACTCGAGCTCTTTTTTTTCTTCTTCAGTAAACAATGACCTATCGTGTTTGCAAACTTTTTCTGCGAGATTCTTGATGTCCTTTAGCTTAAATTCTTCCCCTAGTCCAAAAGGAGAAGTTCTGTCATAGATATACGAGAAAACGTAGAATGGGTTAGACTTGAAGGTATCGTTAATATCTGGTTGGTAAACACCATTGAATGTGCATGGTTCAGCTTTACAAGTGTCTTTAGAATTCATTATTGCTTTTGCAATTGGGAGACAAGCTTCAAAATTAGATTTAGAAGAGTCAGTTTTATCAGTAGAATTTCCAGATGAAGCCTTTGGTGTTCCAGATAATTTTATTTTATTGTCAGTATCTTCATGGAGTACCTCGCTTTCGAAATCATGTGGGAAACAAGCGTGTGAAATAGTAGATTTGCTATTATCTGATGTGGATTTGATTATTTCTTGGAACATCTTTTTTCTTGCAGACATAAGACCAAAACCAAGATAAGAGTTTTGGTATAGATAATAGTCTAATTTGTTGTAGTTGAAGTCATATTTAAATTCTTTGTGAGGACCATTTTTGTCATAGAATTTCTTATGATCGTCATGCTCGTGGGATAAAGGAGATTCACCGTTTAGTCTGGACTTGAAAGATGGTTCAAACACGATTTGGGCAGAGCCACCGCCTAAATCTAAAGTACCTGCAGTATCAGTTCCATTGATTCCTAAAGAGCTGAGTAAGTAATTAACTGTGATCCAGGCATAAACACCTTCGTCAATGCCTTCCATAACGGCAACAGGATTTTCTTCCTTAGCCAATGGGAAAGGGTATACGTTCTTTAATCTTTGTTCTATGGCTTTAAGGATCTTAGCGCTCTTTTCGTCACCTAAAAGTCTTAGCCCAGCTGTTGCCTTAACAGAAACTGGGGTATATTGTCTCAAACTTTTAGGAACACTTTTCATGGCAACTTCCATTAAACCGTCGAGGCTCTTAGCAGCACCCTCGGAGTCTGAGTCAAAAGATGAAAGTCCAGGTTTGATCTGCTCAAAAACTTCGTCTTCCAACTCGGGGCTTTTTTTGCAGTAATTGAATTTGTAGACGTGGATTCTTGAACCTGTTGAGCCGGCATCAATCATTAACACGTATTGGACGAGTGGTTTTCCTTTAGCGGGATTCTCACAGTGTTTGGACGTTAATAAGCTATCGCTACTAGTATTTACTTCTAAAAAAGAAAAATCGTATGTTAATTATAAATGAAAAGCGTTTATAAGTACAGAATAAAGAAAATTTGAAAAGTATAAAACGGTAAAAGACAACGAATTTTGTGAGTTGATAATAAATAAAAATCATAAATATAATCATTGGGGGAGTCATTAAGATATTAGAAATGTACATAGATACTATTATGATTACCATAAGCAAGATTATTTTCGTTTAATATAATGTTATCATCGCCAGTATACATATTCCTGAAAACAAAGATCAAAAATGTGAAGGCTAAAATAAATCCAATGATTTTTATCCAGGCTTTATTAATATATTGAGAACGCTTAAATCTTCTTTGTGAAGCGGACAACTCACTGCCACCAAGAGGGGTGTAGTTTCTGTCAAAAACATTTCTGTATGCCGATTTCAACATGTTTATACTATTAGAAAGAAGATTTTTGTCGTTATTTTTGTTTTTGTATTTGTCTTCTATATCTAAATCTTTCACTACTGCCTTGGGGTTAGAAGTCGGTAAAGATCTGTTGGAGTCTTCTATAGTAAGAAGTTAGAAATTAATTTTATTAAGGGTAAAAGCAAAGTATATAATTGTTTAATTTGTTTGATATTTGGCGTTAAAAAACAAGTTTGTAAGAATTTCAATTCGATTATAATTTTTTCAAAAGAATCTAATATAAAAACTTTAAATTTTAATTACTCTGGAATGTGGGGTTGGTTCGCGTCACTTTAAAATATTTTCAATTCGGGTAAATTATGAATATGCGTCGCTTAAAGGAGAAGCTCGAGTATAGAAAAGGTATAAAGGTTTAGGGTTGATTGAAAAGTGCAAGAGAATGGAGTTGAAATGTGTATGATAAGTTTGAACGTAAATTTGGATTCGAAGCGTATCTATTATCTCGAGCTTGACTAATTTATGAGATGAATTAATTAGCCTTGGAAATAGTGAAACTTGGTGTCTATTATTTAAAAGGCATTCTATGGTGTTATTTATACTCCCCCAATTATACTAATCTATTACAGCATTTTTTTCTCACTTTTTAAGCGCAAGAATCCATTGGCTAAATACATTTGCTCTTACCTTTTTTCTTGATGTGAATTTATTTCCTATCGATAATAGTAAGATTTAAAACCGTTAAGTATTATGAACGAGCCAATAATTAATGTTCTGCCAATCAATTGGCTATTCCCTTTTCAGAATCCAAAACATATTTCGAAATAGGCCAACCACATCTGATACGCCCAAACAAAAACATTGCAATTAATAATTGTGGCAAACTTGCAACAAACTGTGCTTTTTGCTGCCCATCCCTTTGAACCTATGGCTTAGAAACTCAGCTAAAGACTGCCCTTATTCTTTATAGTACTTTCAAGCTGTTAGACCTTCCTTGATCTTCCGAAGCTAGCCAACCGAATTTTTCTTAATAATTAAACCATAAGTCACACTTTATTACTGGCTTACACAAACAACGTGCATAACAAGTTCTTTACTTAAAAACCTCGCTCTAATCACTAAACTTATTTATTTACACAACTCCTACTTGAAGCGGAGATTAATTTCATAAATCATATACTTCCTAATGCGAATTACATACAACCATTATTTTTACCATGTTCTCTAGTTGATAATATCGCCATATATGGACTGTAAATAAAACTAGTGCTGGCTAATACAGAAATTTTAATGGAAAAAGTTCCGCTTGACGAAACATTCTCCTGTTTGTATCGGAAATTCTGAACGAAGAAATCACCTTCTTGAACATTAATTTTATTGGTACAGTCAATATAAAAAGTTATATTTATTGGCTGGAGTGAAAAGCCATTACATTTTTTCTATTTTCCCACCTCATTATCAAACTATTATTTGCTATTTAAAAGAAACGCCTTATTCATTGGCAAACAACTATTTATGCGATTTTATACACTGTAATTTTTTACACAATAGCATGACTTACTTGTAAAGAATCTCCCATATACTTATATGGGAAATTCTTACGTTAAACGAAACTTTTTTTCCAAGAAATTCTATTTGCTTATTATTATTGGGTATAGGTATTGGCTGTATCATAAAATTTATTCGATGACCTTTTCCAATCAATTCTAAAAAAAGGCAACACTTATGAGATTGAAAAGCTAAATACGAAAAGTTACGCCCTTCTAAATAACCTCCCATGTAAATGTATGGGAAGGTTAACTAAATATTACGCTCGTTAATTCAAAAAAAAAAAATCATCTCGCTTTCAAGGAATAAAAAACTAATAATCTCATATAAATACATTTTTCTATTCATCTTGTTTAACCCTTGCGGTGACCAACACTCTTTAACATATTTAACCCTTTCACTGGCGGTAGACTGTTTTTGGCCTACCAAATGTAGCCAACTGTATTCGACAATTTTTTTTTAACCCTTTCCGGGGCAAGCACTCTTAAACTTTTTTAAAAATTGTAATTGGATAA
>LSSN01001013.1:0-17780 GCA_001970855.1 Smittium culicis | reverse complement strand
AAAAGACAAATGAATCGTATCGCTTGATGAAATAATGGAGCATGAATTAGCGAGGTGCCCAGCAAGGGCTTTCTTACTACTGATATTAAGACAACCAGCCAACATCATACCCACGTTACATAGCCATAAGCACCACAGTAAGACAGTTGAAACAAATAATATAGAAATAAAATCTGAAACCAACCGTAGAACTGCAGGCTCGGAGCTGTAATAAAATAGGTATGACGGCTAATATGACAAAACAGAGTAGCAAGTTTTTTTCTGGCTTTTCTCAGACCTTCTCCAAGGGTTAATTTATATAAATAAAAAAATTTTGAATATTTTTCGCCCCTGACGCAAGCTTCTGATCGTTTCCATACTTTTTAAATAAAAACAATTTTGAATAAATGAAAATTTTATCTTATTTTTTGGCGCGCTGAAATTGCGTTTTTTAACACTTATGGGGAAATTTTGGAATTATTATTCAATTTATTAAAATCTCCGATTTTGATATTTCCAGCAATAATATCCTCATATCCAATAATTTTCTATTCATATGAAAAATTTTCCATGATAAAATACTGGGCCAGTAATATATATAACCAGAAGTATTTACGATATTAAGAGACGATTATTGGCCAATAACTTCTATCCTAATTTTGTTTGCTAATAAAATACCATTCTTCCATTAAACTCATTAAACTAAGCAATGAAATTACATAGCTAACCTACTGACTGTGTCAAGATTCACGCGCTACATAACAAGCATCAACAAAAAAAATTTCAAAATATACACCGCTAATAATTTAATCAATACACAAAGCATAAAGTAAAACATTTTTATGTTATTATAAAGTTAAAAAACAAACCTCTAAAAATAAAAACTGAAAAAAATATATTTCTAACTGCGATACCAGAGATATTAACCCTTTCGCGTCCAACGCTCTTTAAAAAAATTAATCTATTGATTCGTTTGTGGTTTATAAGCAAGTTTATTATTTGCTATAATTTTACAATGTGCCAATATTTCATAAAATCTCGGAATTATAGTATTATAATTGAACTCTATTGGTTATATTCTGTAGATCAAAAATAGCCTTACTGCCCATGAAAGGGTTAAATTTCTTGAGATTTAATATACACCCTATGCTGGTTATTTTTTTAAAAAACTAATTTTTTGTTGTGTATGAGAGGTAAATTTGAAATTATATTTCAACGTAGAGGTAAAAGCATCCCACAATAGCTACAAATATAATCAGATTTCAACCCTTAACTTGAGTTATTAAAAAAAATTTTAAATTTTAAAACTTAAAAAAGTAGTTTATTTTGAATAGAAAGCACATGTAAAAGCAGCAATATATGATCAATAATGCTATATCATATAAAAAAAGAATAAAGATCAAGCCATTCTCTGTTCAATTTCATCTATTCTCTTTGGTATACTTTCTGTTATAACCTGCATTGATCCCTTGGCTTTTCCTACTATTACATCATCTTCGATTCTAATACCAATCCCTTGGAAATGTTTAGGAAAAGCGCTGTTGTAGGGAACGTAGACCCCAGGTTCTACAGTTACAACCATACCTTCCTGTAACTTTATGCTTCTAGACATATCACCTGTATCATGCAAATTAATTCCCAAGTAGTGCGACAAATGGTGGGGGTACAAAATGCTTCGAAGGTCTTGCGATTTTAGGTTAGAAAAGCCTAATTTGCTTAACCCTTTAGACATAAGATTTTCTGAAATAAGATGTACGTCATTTAAGGACATTTCAGAGTCTGAATACATGTATGAAATACACTTCTCCTGAACCTCCAGTAAAGTTCCATACAAATCAGCTTGTTGTTGAAAGAACTTTCCGTTGACTGGAATAGTTCTGCTCACGTCACACATATATTCTGCATATTCCATGCCAGCATCAATCAATAGCATCTGATCCTTCAAGACAGGCAAATTATTTTGGACATAGTGCATAATAAGGGCATGATCGCCTGATCCAAAAACCGGAACATAGCCTATCCTAGCTAACGGAGACTTTTCGCCAGCACCTACTTTAGAGTAATACTCAAAAGATGCTGCTAATATGTCTTGACCTACTCCTGGTCGACACTTTTTAAATATGGCATCATATCCAAAAGCTGTAATTCTGCTTGCCTCTTTCATAAGCTCCTGCTCAGCTGCCGATTTGATCAATCTTAACCTCTGAATCTGCATGTCGATGCTCAGATATTCGGAGTCTGTTCCTCGATGAAGAAGTTGTTTGATGCATCTTCTCAAAACATCTTCAGCAGATTGAGCGTTTGACGAATAATTTTTTTGGCTTTTATCGATCATATCTTCATTTGAATAAATGTTTCCTCCATTGGATATCACATTTTTCAAAGTTTTTGTAATGTAATTTTCAAAACTTTTAATCGAAAATGCTTCATCAGCACCAAAAGTACTAACTGCCAATTCGATCCCATTAACGGGTCCTGACCAAAGCTCTTTTGAATGGTTCTTAGGCTCGCAAAAAATAGTCGTCTTGTACCCTTTTGAAGCGTGCTTTGTTTTTTCTATGGTATTAATAAATAAATATACATTATAAAGTTTAAATTCAATAGAATGAAATTGAAATAAATAGAAATTACCGATAACTAATATTGAGCTTGGCTCATTCCATCCACTCATATAGTAAAAATTTGCATCCTGTCTAAAAGGGTAGCTAAAAAATAGAAAGTATTTACATTAACTTTTAGTATTATGCTTTTAGGGTATTTATAAAGTTATATAGACACATACAATATTCCTGGAGAATAGTAGCTTGTTTGCGAGCTAAACAATATTACAATACTATTTTCTGGCATTTTTGATACTAAATCGCTTCTTCTAGTTTCAAATTCAGAAAGCTGTATTCCAGGCGCAACTATATTTATAGAATATAAATAAAAACGAAAAGATTCAGTTTAATTGATATCTTGGGGAGTTTAGAAAGAGTTTATTCACCTTCATTGTCCTTTAGCAAATGCTTGTGAGATGGAAGCACGGGTTGGCCAGACCATAAGGAGGTAATAGCATCCTTTGTTTTAGGGGTTTGCATGAAATTGATTTTGTCCAAAATACCGAACGAACTAATCTTTGAATTGCTAAAGCCTATGAAATCGAGTTTTTTTATGAAGTTTTAGTAAATTAAATATAGTTAACAAGCTCATCGTGTATGAACACTTGTTAATGCGTATTATTTAGGGATTTTCTTTTGTGTAAAAATAAGTACGGTATCCGAAAAAAAAGTATATGAACCTCTAGTTAATCGCTTGAAAGATAGGGCCCTGAAAGAGCCGCGTGCTTTCATCATTTGAGAAATTTGATTTAATAATTAGAGCAAGATATATTCAAAGATATGTAAAGATAATAACAGTTGTTTAAAAACTAAGAGGTAAGTATTTATTAATTTAAGAGAATCGATGGTTCTATCATCTTTTTTTTGCTCTGATATATTTGCACAGAATGATGCGAATACTACAATAATTTTTATTTTAGATTTCGGTTCTAGTGTTTCGAGTTGGTTTTTTTAGCGTCTGTTTAATTTTATATAGGCCCTAATTGGAAATTCAATAGTTTAATTTAGTGCCATATAAATTCTTGACCCCAGCCAATAATATCTACTGCTGATATCAAAGCTAAATTTAGGGCGGAGGGAAATACAAAATATTTGTTAAAATAACTCCATAACTCCATAACTCCATGAACTTGAAAAGTAAGTATTAATATTTAGTTATAGTACAATTTTTTAAAATTATACTTTTGTTTTTATTTTAATAAATCAGGGTAAGAAAAAAAAAGCTATAATACAAGAGTCTAGAAAATAGCATTCTATAAATGTCTTATATCCATCTGGTATTTAGTACTATAAATATCAGGAAATAACTTTAAGCATATAAAAGTTTTTATTTCCATTCTTGGGCCTTTACTTTGTTCTTTTTTTTTTATGGAATTTCACACTAATACTATCAACACACCACTTTCTATAATTTATCGAGCCATTTATTATATTTATCCAAACAATTTGGTTAAAAATTTCATAACCTCAGATCATATCACAGGTTTAAAAATTTTATAACCTCAGATCATATCACGGGTTTAAAAATTTTATAACTTCAGATCATATCACGGGTTTAAAAATTTAAAGTTAATAGAAAATGTTTTTTTCAGTTTTTATATAGTAATTTCATTTATTTCAGTAAAAACTGACGAATCACACAAAATAAAAGGGAGAAATCCGCTATTTATATATTCCCATCTCTATATATTAATTGGTAAATTCCAACAGATATAGAAATTTATATACTATAAATTAAGTGTTCTAATTTGATTTATTATATGATTATTTCCTATAAATATTGTAAAAGGAGATTAGATAGGATTGGACGACCTTTTAATTCGTTAGTTAAATTCAAGCTCTTTGTAAAACCATATCGAAAATTATACACTTTGCAAAATGTTAAAACAGGGAACATTATTTGTAATGATAAAACAGACGCTTTCATGCAATATATTAAAATTAGCAGTTCTCTTTGAAATTAATTGCTTAGGTTTATTTATTCATGAATACAGAGATAGTTTTTTGTTATAGTTTTAATAATTCGAAGATTTTAAAATTTTCTATGACTGATAAATAAAATTTTGGATATAACTCTATTAAGTCGAACTATAATTATATTCAAAAAAAATCACACAAAATTCCATTTTCATCAGTTATATTTATGTACAATAAAACCATGAAATCAATAGAAGGCATGTAAGTTATAAGATAACCAAAAATTTTCAGGGCTGTGATAATAAAATTTCTAAAAGACTTTCTAATTTTTAACGAAAAATAAAATTTTTATTATTACTAAATTTTTAGAATTTAAAACCATGATCCAGCTAAGAAGACTAAGTTTAGACATACACCACTATTGATATTTAATCTATAACTAAACTATGTATATGTGCACTTTTTTTTATTTATTAGTATTTTGGAAGATTTTTACTAAGATGTATATTATGAATGGTATTTTACCTGGAAATATTCTCCTTATGTAAATAAATATTTTTATTTTGACCAAAAATAACTAGCCCTTATATTTCTGTAAATACTAGTAGTAGACACTGTAAATTTAGAGACGAAATTTGATAAATGTGATATTCTTACAGGAAGCAGAACTTATTTTCTTAGAAATTCTAATTGCTTATTTTCATTAGGTTAGCTATAGGTTTTATTGTGTTATTTACTCGATAATATTTTCTAATTTGATTTAAAAATAAAAGTAATGTCTTTAAGTATGAAAAAATTAATAGGAAAAGTTCTGTTCCTCAAAAATATCTCGCAAATATCTAAAAATTAGTTGTCTAATATTTCTCTGCAAGTGTTAATATTATTCCTGGATCTGAAGTTGAAATTTTTTTCACTAAATTTTATTCTTAAAATTCGATTCAAAAAGTTTGATATACCTTTTTAATAGAATATAAATAAATACTAATGATGAAATTTAATTTTTTTTTTTAAAATGCTCCGTAATTTAAAAAAAAATGTTATACCTTAAAATATATTCGGAATTGAAATTTGACACTTTCAAAAGTGGCGATATTGAGTATTATTGGATCACCAACTAATTATAAAGATTAAACCTGTTTTTTTATTTATCAAATAATTTCAAATTCGAATGCAAACAAAATAATAGAAGTTAAACGTGTCTAAAATCTATCTGGTTGATTTTAAAGTTAATCGGTAATCTATTTCAAAAGAAAAATTATCTTAAATTTTGTATCTGACACTTCTTTTCTGCTTTCGAGTCTGTTAGTGACTAAACTTACCTCCATTTTGATGCCTTTAGGATTATTCAACATTTAAATTAAAATAAAACCTTTAATTTTTTTTAAAGCTTCAATACTCTTGAAAATATATAAAAACTTTATTTGTAATTATTTATATACAGATTTAATATTTTTTACTAGAAAATTTAAAATCAATATAATATGAACTTTGAGGTTAAATTAAAGGTCATGTTTTGACCTTGATTTTTTTATTTGAGCGAGATGAACCTGTAATTAAATTAATTTAAATCAATAGCTTGTCGTTATTATGACGATTTATAAATTATTTTTAAAGAAAATAGTATTAAAAAATATTTAGCTAAAAATTTTTTTAGAAAATTTCATATTTAAATTGAAGATGAATTTGGGGATTTAATTTATTGTAATATTCTAAATATACCTAGTTCAAGAATTTTGTTTCAAATAAAATTATTTGATTCGACTCGCCTTTAGCAATTTTTTTTCTTTCTAAATTATACTGTTTTATACTCAAGAAAATTTCGACATTATCTCATCATTATCTGTTTTAGTTAATTTTACCGTCTAGCAAATTCAATAAAATTTATTGTTATATATTTATTCTTTATCAATTCATTCTACCACTTCATATTATCTATTTCTCGTGCAAAATTCTTTAAAGCTGCTAATTTAATGACTCGTTTATGGTTTATGAGATATTTACAGTCTGGAATTATTTATTGTTTTAAATACTGAATTCCACGGGGTTTTTAATTCATTCTCAAAAAAAACAAAAAAAAAATTAAATAAATAATCTTGAAAGGCTATCCTAAAGCTCAAAGAGAAATAGTATGTATTTACTTGCAAAAAATTTAAATCACATATAACAATTCTACGAAAATATAAGCTGTAAACTTATCAAATTGTGGGATTCTTTGTTTATCCTTTAAGGGGCGGCTGGCTTTTTTTGAACTACCAAAATCATCCAACTAAATGACAATATGATAAATCATTTCATAATTACAATATTTTATTGGCTACTATCTACAACACACCCAATATAAATTATTTGTAATTGGCTTATGCAATTATGTATTTTAATTATGCTTAGGAGTGTTGGACCAGGAAAGAGTAAAGTATCCAATGGTGCAAAGAGTTTGGTGATAAAGATGAAATCCTAATTGAAACCAAGTAAAATTCATTTTTTATCAAATAGAAATCCAAAGATTATATAAAAAAATTGAAAAAATGAGATTCACTTTCTGTTTTTCCAATGATATTAATATTTTTAGAATTTAAACTCGACATCATTAAGCTAAAAAAAAAAAGAGATCTATTAATTTAGGACCTCTTAAATATACTTTGGCGTCTAGATAAGTAGATATACGTAGTTATATTTGTTATATCTAAAATTTCTTTAGAAATTCACATCTGGTATTATTTTTTTCCTGATTTTCAATTTTTTTTTGAATTATTAATTTATGTTATATATTATATTTGAATTTATCGACAGAAAAAAAAATAGATATAGATATATTGTATCGCCAGGTAAAGTTTCACAAAAAAATCCTGATTATTTAATTGCATCACTGGAATAGAATCCCAAAATCAAATAGGATATGATTGTCAAATTTAAGGACTAGGATACTTTAATATATTTTAAATAGTGGAAGTAAACTTGAAATAAAATAAAATAAAACAATTTCAAATGAATAAAATCTAAAAAAAAAATAAAAAAAGAATGTTTAAATTATTAAATCTAGAAGCCATTATAGCCTTACTTTTATATGATATGATATTCTAGCGAGATAAAAAGAATAATAAAATATACACAATTTACCAATTGTTAAATTTGTATTAAAAATATCAACAGATAACAATATTTTATCACTTAAAACGCCATATATAAAAAATATGATTAGATAATTCTACATCCTTTTACCTATAGCTAGCCAATCGCTAAAAATAGACTCGTTTTCGATTTATCTGCAAAGCTATAGAAGCTAAAGCTAACTGGCTGAATAGCTTTTATATTTATCGAATAGATTTGTCCTGATCATACTATTCTCTATCTTTACATAATTGGCAAAAATAATAATCGTTTACAGGAGCTATTTTACTTACTTTCCTTCAAAGCTAACCATTTATATTTATTTATTGTAACTGCTCTAATTTCAGATGATGTTATAAATTAGTTTCATAAAAATGAATTAAAGTAATTTTTTTTTGAAATTGCTATGAAACTTATAAGTGGTTTTAGTGCGATAATAGTCTAAATAGGGCTTCTTGATAATCATTTCTTGATAAAACCTGGATTGATAAAATTCTAGCGCTTTACAAGCGCAGAAATCACAAAAATCTTAGCGTATAATTATCTCATATAAAATCAGTTACCTAATTCAGCAATAAAAATTAAATATAATATTAAACACGGAATGGTGAGCTAAACTCCATATAAGTAAAGATAATTTCCCACATCTCTATGGAACCTTTTCATCTTTTATCACTTTCATTTTTTTACCCATAATTTCTCAACTTAAGAAAAGGCTGCATTTACAATTTTTACGATAAACAAAATTCCCATACTTAAGAATGACCGATTTTAAACTATGGATCATAGCTGCCATCGTCCTTATGTTGGCCATAGCTATATTTGCGATTAGTTCATGTAAGCTAGAATTTTATATAAAATATATGGATTTTATAGGCAAAATCATATCTGAAATCTATATTTTCAACTAAATAGACATTAATCACAGACGAATTGAAAACAACAATAACACACTTAGCATCAGAAGACTAAGAGTAAATTCTTTTAGTATTACAGACACTTATACCTCGGTTGGATCGAAATATTATAACAAACACTCTCGCCCAGCATCTCCAGAGTTTTTATATGGATCACATATATACTCAAATAGCCAAGAAAGTTTACCAAGATACCAAAGAAATAGCGCTTACTCAGATAATAGCGAAAAAGAGACAACTGACTTGGTTCAATTTCCACAGTTAAAAGCACACACAAATAATCAATCATACCATATCATTTCTTCGAATTTACCACAAAACTTACCTGATTTTGCATCTGACGAGTACGTAAAGAATAACGTGTATCAAGAACTAGGTCGAGAATTTGCTAAAGCTAGAAGCATCCGTTCATCTGTTGGTGCTGTAAAGCTCGGTAATATCAGCACAGTTAACGAACCATTCTTGAATCAACCTCAAGCATACATTAACAAACCTATCACTCAGTATTAGAAGTGACAATATTAACGATTTTAAATTTATGTGAACCAAATCATGCCCAACCTTACTATTATACTCCTAACGATTAAGGATACAATATAATGAAGAGCTTCATTATTTTAGCTGGCTAGAATAACGATTAGTTGAACACATTATATATACTAAACTTATTACGTTTTTTTTTCCATTATTTTATTATTATAAATGCTTGATATATGTATTATAAATAATACTAGAACTAAGCATAAGGAATCTTGATAACTAAAAATTTTTAGATATAAAGATTATGAGAAAAAGCAAATGAAAACAAAAGGTATGATACGATGCTTATATATAAGATAGCCCTAGTTTAAATCATCGTATGACTTTTATTTAGATTAAATAAATTAGTGTAATTTGATCGCTAAAAAGGAAGTTTTGTTAATGGCATGTAATTTTTGTTTTAAAATATACAAATTTTAGTTCGCCTACAAGTATTTAGCATTCTATAAAGTATATAATATTCAGTTTTATATATTAAAAAACTGTATTATTAGTATAATTAGTAATTTTTCTATTTAAAAAGTACAATTTTGTTTTGCTTTCGATATTTACACGAGTCATTGTTTATTAAAGAAAATTTTTGCATTTTAATGATGAATAGCTAGAATTAAAATATAATAGTTAATAGTGCCAAATATAAAAATATCATATACAAATTAAATATATACGTGTGATAGAGTAATATCGAATCACATTTATTTTTTAAGGATTTAGTTTTTAGTTCCGATTACACTTTTAGCGTGATGTATATAAATAATGCTAAAACGATGCTTCTTCAATAGTAATTTTTTCTAGTTATTGGTTTTTCTTTTGGGGTTTAATAAAAGTTTTGGTTTTCAGAATTTTATTGGGTCAAGCTTTATAAAAAATAAATAAAGACTATATTCCGTCTTAAAATAGTAGTAATAGTACATGATTTAGGAATTAAAATATTATTAGATTGTCTTTTTACTCTTTTTGTTCATTTTAATTTTTTTCTAATATATATTATATATTATTACTAACTAATATTGTAGCTAATAATCATAAAAGTAAATGAATTATTTTTATTCTTTAAAATTGGTGAGAGAAAAAAAATGTTATATTGATCTATTCAGTTTTATAAATTATAACTAGAATACATACTTTTTTTATGTGTTTAGCTTGAATTTCAGTTGACGGATAGCACTCTAATTTTTTTAACTTTTTTTCAACTTTATATTATATTTTTAAAATTCAATACAATTCAAAGTAAAAAAAAACTTTTTCTTCTAAATTCAAACACACACACCCTATCAACCTTGATTTCTTTAAATCTATGTTAATAAAATTATAATATAGCTCTTTAACTAATTTGCTGATTTTTATATTTTTTTTCCCGCTTTTTCCGGCTATGCTCTAGTATCAATTAATCTTACTTGAGTTTTAATATTTTTACTTTCAGTAGATAATCACGATAATACATAAATATATGTTCTGTGGTTTTATAATGTCAATATTTTTATAGCTATAATTTTATACGTTTACCTAAGACTTTTTCGATTTTTTTGGGCGTATATTCACTCATGTAGCAATTCACGTAATTTATTATAATTAAAAAATTTTTTAATCTTTGTTTGAGATAATAATAGCTCAGTAAAATAAATACTATGTGTCCAAAAAAACTAAAAATACGCTATTAAATATCATACTGGTTAGTTAATCTTTTAACTAATATTTCTAATTTTTTTATTTTTTTCAATGAAGATTTTTTTAGAAAAATAGTCTAGATAATTGTGGTTTTTATTGTTTCTATTTCAATTTACACTCTGAAAGTTTAACCGATAATTTTTATAAATTTCAAGTGCATAATTGTATATTTATATTTTTGTAATTTTATTTAAAAATAACTATATAAATTGAAAAGTATGTTATTTTTTTTGGCTATCCCCTTTTTATAAAGTTTTTTGTTTATTTTTGTTTTATTCGAGCTTGTTAACCCTTTCCCTTTCAACACTCTTTAAAAAAACGTATTTAATGATTCGTCTGTGATTTATAAGTAAATTGATCATTTGCTGTCATTTTAAAATATAACAGTAATTCTCAAGATCTCGGAATTAAAGTATTTTAATTGAACATAGTTGATTATACTTTTTAGATCAAAAATAGTCTATAGCCCATGAAAGGGTTAGCCACACTGATTTAGCATATATATTAAGTAAAATTTAAATATGACAATTTGTTGTATAATGGCCGATAGAACAGTATTTACCACATAGCGCCTAAGATCTGCAAGTAAAAAATTTCTTGCAGAATAGCCTTTTTGTTAAGTGATCGAATCTTAGTTCTTTCATAAAACGCCATTTTTTAAATATAATTTGATTTTATACTTGATAAATCACTTTATTGTAAATTTAGAAAGTTATAGAGGAACTAGAAGTGTAGAATGGTAAAAAAAATTTAATTTTTAATTTTTATATGACTAAATACGAATATATATATAATACCTGTTAGTTTAACCCTTTCACGGGCGGTAGAATATTTTTGATCTACCAAATATAGCCAACTGGCTAATAAAAAAAATAATTTAATTCCTAGGCTTCAAGAAGTATTGGTATACTGTAAAATAGCACAAAATAGTAAATTTAATTTTCTCAATAGAGCTGAACGGAAAAGGGTTTACTCTTTTGCGGGAGGTATAATGTTTTTGTTCTACCAAGTTTAGCCAAATGAATTCAATAAAAATAGTTTAATTCCGAGAATAAATCAATAATTGGTTATTGTAGATTATCGAAAGATAACAATTATAATCATAAATTATAAACGAATCATAAAATTGATTTTTTTTTTAAAGAGTGTTGAACGGGAAAGGGTTAATATAATAATTGCTTAATTAAAAGCTAGTGTAAAGAAGATTCTAAATAATACAGTTAAACTAAGATTTTTTTGCCTCAGAAATTTTAAAACATTATTAATTGATATAGAATAAAATTATAAAAAATGAAAAAAAATATTAAATAAAATAACTTACAACGGTTCCACCCTCACTTATAATTCTATAAAAGAAGATAAACAAAGTATAATAGGAAAAAAATCGTTAGTCTCTGCGAAAATAAAAATAACTTTATTATCTAAAAAACAGAGATTTTTTATATAACACACTGTATTATTAATCTAAAAACTCTCTTTTTGTAAAAATAAACAAGATAAATAATTAATGCATATCCCTTTATACTTTTCTAAGCGCATTAATCTATTACATCGGAGTTTAAATTATTATTAATCAAATTGATTGAAAATTTCATACTAAAAAACAATTAAATCACTGTATAAAATTTAATTTGAAAATAAATTTATTAATAAACATAAAATAAACATAATTTAAATTATGTATAATATGACCTTTAAAGCATTATTAATTTATGATGGCTAAATTTTATATGAAATTAAGCTATTATCACAATTTTAATATAATAATATAATTATATACTAGATTATCACTTAATTGATCCATTGATTGATATAATCATAAATCAATGAATAATCTTTATGTAATTTAATTTTAATATTCAATAAATATTATTTATTTTATTAAAAATATTAGTTATATCAAAAATTTACTGATAACTAAGATAAAGAGAATATAAAGAATATTCGAGAATAAATAATTCATAGAAAATCCAGAAGTATATGTTATATTTTCTACTGAGAAATTGAAATATCTCAATATTTCGATATTCAGATTTGCTTTTCTTTTAAGAGTGATATTTTGAATTTTATAATTTAAATTTTAATAGATTCATTTTATTCATCACGAGAAAAAAAATTCAGTATTAATTTAAAAACTTGTGGATTTATATTAATAAGGAGCAATGAAATGTATTCTTTATGATATTGATTTTGAGACTATCAAGACTTACAGAAATTATGTATCTCATGTTCTTAGATCATAATTTTGTATTTAAATTTATTAATAGCAATTTTTGGTAACAAATATTTTACTGCGTTTTTTATTTATAATTAATATAGATAATCGGGAGATTCCTTATGAAGGAATCATTTTATAGTGATAAGTTTTGCAATGCATAAATTTGAATAAAAAAATTATAGCAAATGAGTAAAATCGGAGCTTTTTTTTAGAAAATTAAAATTTCACAATCAAAGGAATAAATAGAAAAAACGAAATGCCTTTCCAATGCCGCCAATAATATTTACATTTTATATTGCCCGAGAAAATAATATTAAACTGCACAAAGTGCTTGTTCGTCTAGAATCCCCCATATCATAAAGCGATACAATATCCCTTATATATTAAAAAAATCATCTGATAAATCAAATTAAATCACTTGAATTTAATCTATTAACTTTCATTTATGGTTGTCAAAACTTAATAATTCTACTCACAATTCTAAAATTTACTTCAAATTTGTAATGATTTTTTAACACTTAATTAAAATAATATTTTTATTGTGTAAATTTAAAATTTATCAGATAAACATATATTAAATACCGCGTTAATAAGAAAAAAAAATCTAGCTGTGGTTTTAAACATTATATAAAAATTTAAAATAAATTATTTTAATAGTATTTTATTTTTATTTTATTATAAATGAATTTTTACGGATTGAGAATAGTAATAGTGTTAAAATAAAATAGTCACATATATATAATTCAATTTAATTATATAAATTTCTATATGTAAATCTATCGAATATCCAAGTATATTTGAATTTTTGTTTAAATATGAAATAGAAAAGAAGTACCAGTATTTGTCTAAAAGGCAATAATATTCCTTATAATAATTTTTTCAAGAAAAATTAATGTAAATCTCATTATTTTATTTACTTACCAAGTATATAATTAATTTAAAACGATTAAGTTGAATAATTTTCATTTTCTAAATATCATTTTTAGATTATAACATTAAATTATTAAACTATATGGAAAGTAACTTTTTTTAATAAAGAGGGTCATAATTTTGGTACTGTTAATTTTATGTTTTACTATTAATTATAAATAATGAAGTAATCCTATCAAGAAAAACCTTTTTTAAAATAGAAAATTAAGCTAATATTGGCTAATATTGGCTAATTAGGAAAATTTAACCCTTTTCTGTAAAAAAATCTTTATAAATATTGATTTTATCATTCGTTTATGAATAATAAGTTTAATACTTGATGTATAAATAATCTATAAAAATATTTGATTAGCCTCGGAATTAAATTATTTTTATTGAATCTAATTTTTTATACTTTGTAGACCAATAATAGTCTAATGCCTATGAATAGGGTTAAGATTGGATGAAATTTTGTAAATATATCAAAACTTTGAAATCGATAAAAAAAATTTTGTAATAACAATTACATCTATTCATTTTAATACTAATATTAATATGTCATTCAGACCAGAATCTTTCCTGTAAATTCTATGAAGAATATACATTACCATACATATAAAAGTTTATTAAAATTTATTATTCATATTTTTTAGGTAATTTTTATCCAATGTAGCAATTTTTTTATATAGATTTTAACATCTTAACTATTGTCGAAATATTCCTATTACTCCACCGATTACTTTATTTTAGATTTTATTTTTTATTTTTTATTTTTTAGACTTTGGTTGTTATTCAATGTTTTTAAATTTTCATTTCCTTATATTACACTTCATTCGAGTGAAAAATAATGAAATTCCAAATGATAAACTGAATAAAGAGAAATGTTTTAAAGTTAAAAAAAAGATATATATTAATACTATTATATAATAAAAATTTTCATTTTCATCAAATTTTACAAAGAGAATATAGGTATTCCTATAAAAAAAAAATTAAAATTGAGTATTAATATTCTTTAAAAAATATCAGGTCAATCTTATCTGATAGTATAGTGGCTCTTTATAAGAGCTATTTCCTTTATATTAGTGCTTTACCAAGCTCCGCTGGCACAATTTTGTTTTAATTTAAACATATTTTTTTACATATATTTTGAAAAATAAAATCTTACTGTTTGAGTAATAAATATTAAAGAATATAAAATTCATTTAATAATTAGATCGAGTAATTAAAAATAATATAGCATTTAGCCTAGATTTTAATAAATAAATAATTTATTATATTGCCTATTTTTAGATTCATAAGATTTATATACCAAATGAAAAATTAAAAGTTAATTTATACGTGTAGATTATATAATCTTTCAATCTATAAGTAGAGTTTATGATCAAAAAATTGAATCATAATTATTAAATTTTTATGGTAATTCAAAATTTTAAATTAACTACTTTTTTATGATGATAATTAAATTTAAATCAAAGCCTGAAATTGATAATCGATTAATTATTATAAAATAATATCGAAAAAATTAGAGAAATAAAAAATATTTTTTATTTTTATTAATATCACAAAATTAGGTATGATATACAGAATATAAAATTTTATTAAAATAAATATTAGATCTAAAATTTTTGCATCAGGAAAATTATTATTGACATCCATAAATAATAAAATTTGATTTTATAATTAAAAATGAAATCTAATTCAATTCCGATAGATATTTTTGCTTTACAATTATGAATCTGGGCAACTTTATATTATTTTAGATTATATTTTTTTTAACATGATTATGCTAATTATTCTTTTACTAAATCTCTAAACGCTTTTTTATTTATCAATGTTATATTATTCCTTAACTAATTCATTTATTATAACTAAAATTTGTAATTATACTTTTTGATAAATTTTCTGCTCAAATTAGAAAAATTATACTAGTTCATGTAGCCCGAGTTTTTAATTTATATAAAAAATTTATTTATTTGAGCATTTTTTAATTTTCATAAGTACAATTATGTGTGAATATAAGTTTATAATTGTTATCAAAAAATCAATTTATATTTTGAAATAAAGTAATAAATAATAAATATTTATATATTTATTTAAAATTAAAAATATATCGCTTTTCAAATACTTTTTTTAAATAATATTTTAATTATTATTTATTTAATCAGGTATTTTTGGTATAAAAAATTTATTATATTTGAATATTTTCCTTTATTTCCTGTATTTATATTTACAATTACTATTATTTAAAACTTTACCATAATACTGATTTAAATGTGTACTCGCATAAATTTAAGAATATATAAACTTAATCGAAATAAAAATATGTTTTAATTTTTTAAATTTTTAAATTTTTATTATGTAATATTATGTATATATATATTTAGAATACCAATACTGATTTATTTCTTTACATAGGATCACTCCATAAGTAAAAATTTATCCAATATTTGAACTAAAAAATTAATTACGTTTATTTCATATAAAATAAACTTATAAATTATATTAAAGTGGTTTATTCATTTGAAATTAAATTGTGAGTTTTTTAATATTATATATTTTTAATAACGGAAAATTTATTGATAATGTAAAACTATTAAAAAAAACTAATAAAATATGTAAAATTTCAACCGATTCCCCTCTGGACCTCTATTCCTCGGTACCTTTCATGAATTGGATCAAGCTTTTTAATGTCATAGAAAAAAAAAATTTAGTTGTATTATGTTTTAAAAAAATATTTATGCAAAGTATAAAAATTTTCTTTGATTTTATTTTATCATTTACTCAAACTGGGATTTTGTAAATAAATTATTATATAAATAAACGATTATATTTTATAATTATAAGTTTAAGAATACTAATAGAATTATTCACTATAATTTTTATTGAGTAAAAAATATTAGCTCATCTTTTCTACAGAAACTTTAAATAGTACAATTAGTACTCAATAAATGAATCAATGAGTATAAATACAGCCTTCATTCACTATCGAATTCAGCTTCAATATATATACAATCAATATTTGATATAATATTAATATTTTTAAAGCAATTCCAGATTTTAAAAAAACACGAGTTATAATTTTGTAATTAAATAGGATAATTTTTATTTTATTTTCTCATTAATTCTATATTATGATCTGAGAGTGTAGCTATATAGTTCAACTCAGAATTAAATAATATATCATTAATTTATATTTAGTTATTATAAATTTTACTGCTTATTTAAATTCTTTAATATTTTTTGCTCAAAAAATTCTGATAAGCATTTTTTTATCCAAAAAAACACTTGCAATAATTAATTATTATTTATTAGTAAATTTTTTCTATTATTAAATTATATTTTCTTTATTTTATAAGATGTATATAAAAAACATAGTTTATTCTCTTTGTAATTTCAAAGTGTTTTTTTTTTTTTTTTGAATTATTCTTATAAGAGAGATTATCATATATTTACATATTCATTAGTTCCTGTAATTATTCTACTAAACTATGTAATAAATAACCAATAAAATAGAATAGAGACCTCAAATTATAATTTTTTTTTTTTTTTTTTTTAAATATTAGTATACGAACTATTTTATCCCTCATTTGAGGTCTTTAATTGAACTACTACCTTTATTTTCTATTAATTTTTTAGGGATGAGAAAATTTTCGCTGTGAATAGCTTTAGAATTATGAAAAAAAAATTAGTAAGTTTTTAACGTTTTCTTTCGTTTAAATTTATGTAGAGTTTAACAATTCAATAAAAGGAAAGAAATAATAATAATAATAATACTAATACTAATACTAATACTAATACTAATACTAATACTAATACTAATACTAATACTAATACTAATACTAATACTAATACTAATACTAATACTAATACTAATACTAATACTAATACTAATACTAATACTAATACTAATACTAATACTAATAC
>LSSN01001012.1:0-10557 GCA_001970855.1 Smittium culicis | reverse complement strand
GAGGTACAGAGAATTTTAGATCACAAGAAAATTAGGTCGAAAACCTTATACCTTGTTAAATGGAAAAACCTGGGAGAAAAAGAAAATACTTGGGAGCCAGAAGAAAATTTTACATCATCGATTCCTATTAAACGGTACTGGAAAAAACATCTTCAAAAAGGGGAGTGATGTTGTATAAATATACAACATTTATAGGAATTAGTAATATATTAGCAAAGCATATATAAATATGCATACAATTAGTAGAAATTAATTTGATATTAATATCCGCCAATAATAACTTTAAAACTATTAATAAATCATCAATAACAATAAGGAACTATTTATAGATATAAATAGAAGATCCCTATTTATATCTATAAAGATATGCTGCGATAAAAACAAAACATAAAAAACATAAAAAAAAATAAGAAAATAAGAAAAGCAAAAAATCATTAAAAAAAACAACTATAAAATGCAAGACAAAAGATAACTTTTTAAAATATAACTTCTTTTACATTATTAAATTACTTATTATATATTTTTTTACTTCTTTAAATCTATTCAAATAAAGTTGAAATTTAAAAGAATCTTATAGCACACTAAGAAAAACATTCATTCCCATACTGCTACGCGTAAAAAAAAACAAGTAAAATTCAACAATAAAAATTTTCAGCGCTCAGAACATGAAATATTTATCGTGCGAAAATCAATATAAGTATATTCAATAAAAAAATCTGTGAATGTTTATTTTTCAAAGATTTGGTAACATCATAAGAATATCTGTTGAGTTATTTTTTAATTCCAATAAAAAAAATTCTATAATTTTAGATTTATACCTAGAATCTATGGTGTATTTATCATCAGGCGATACAAGTATATCAATCAAACAAATTTTCAAACTCTAAAGCAAGGAATAATAAAATATTACGTTGCCTACCAAAATAAAATCTATAAATTATCATTTTTAGATTAACTTGAATCACAATTATATTTACTTTCATTAAATTTTATTTTTCATTTGTAATTAAAATATTATTAAAAATCAGGAAAAAAAAAGTAACTTTATATATATTTTTTATTGAGATAATTTATTGATAATCAAAAATATTTATAAAAAAATGTAAAAAAGTAAAATAAATTTTAAAGTGGTTTTTTGTTTTAGGTAAAAATAAATAATTTTATATTGCTATTTGAATTATTAACTTTATTTTAGATTTATTTTTTCGACTGAAGTTTTTTTTTACTTCCGGACTATCGTTTTTTTTTTAAAAATTATTATTTTAAAGTTATTAATTCTGTTGAATTCATATTTTAATTCGATTTCTGTTACAATTTTTGAATTTATTTGATTATTTAGATATTTCTAAAATTGTTACTATATTTTTCTATCCATATCTATAAATTTTTTATGAGTCTTAGAAATAAATTTTACAGCTAAGTCTAATTCGTAGCTTGTAGATATTAATTACTCCGAGGAAAATACCAGCGCGGTTTTCGGCAATTATTTTTTATATATGCTTGGTAGGGTTGCTAACTTTTGAATTATTTAATCAAGATACATTAATTAGAGGATTCAGTATATTTTTTATAAATTTAAGGATTTTTTTTCCAGAATCCTGACTAAACTTGATATCGGTAAAAATCATGCTCCATTTTTCCTCGTTCTGAAGCCAATTTAATTTTTTTTCAGCACTAGATTATAATATCTAATTCTCTGTATATAATAAATTTCATAGTTAATTTATAATAAGGTAATCAAATAAATTATTGGAGTGGTATTTAAACTATTTATATCCACCCATTTTATTTTATCTGTTTCTGCACGGACGTGTGTCCATCTTTTTAAATTTACCTCCGTTAGATCGATATATTTAAATAAATATTATATATAATCTTAGGTTAATAATTTTATTTTATTTTTTGGATAAAAAATTTTTTATGATGGGCTATAACAGATAATGTCCTCTTCTTATCTAATCCTTCAATTTTAAAACACAAAGTAATAATATAGTTTTTTTTTCTTCAAATAATACTTATTCCTTTATTAAAAAATTTTAATATTAAATGAGTTCCCCCAACAATTATTTATTATATTTACATTTGAATTTCAGCTTGTTTTGTGTGAATTTTATATCTCTGAAAAAATTTCTTCCTATAATAGTTGATTAATATTTTTAGTTGGCTATAGCTTTCATTATAATTTAAATAACCGTAAATTTAGGTCAAAACAAAAAAAAAATTAAATAGCATCTTTTATATTATTTAAATATTCAAGTTCACGTTTTATGAAATTTCGAGTTACAATTAAAAATTTCATCAAATAATTTCTTGATTATTAATAAAAATATAATACCGATATTAAAGAATCTTTCGAGAAGGTTTTGACTATATTTTTGAAAAGTATTAGCCGCATTGAAGATCTTTAGATATAAGACCTAAACCAGAAAGCCTTTTATTAAATATGGTTTCTTTATTGGAATTTAATTTTCCTTGTTTCTCAAAATCAAAAAAATTTGATAAAAAATTATTAAATAGACCATATAAAATATTTTATTTTGTCAAATAATTTTTTCTATATTTAATATTTCAACAATTGTTTTTTTTTTATATAGTCATAAATATATGTTTGAATCAATAAATAAAAATGAAATTCCTTTTTTTGTTAAATTTTCATCGGTATGATCTGAGATTTCCAAACCATAAAATTTTTTATACTCAAGTTGTGTAACATAATTGCTGATATATAAATATAAGTTATATACTGGTAAAATTAAGTATTAGAATCTTGTTTATGAGAAATATATTATTTTCAAGAATTTTGAAGTAGTTTTTTTTTTGCAAATATTAAAGTATCGTAGGAAATTTAAAATTTTTAATATTACTACTATGTAATTTAATTTCCTTTTGTATATCTCAAAAGTATTTAAGCATCAGCTCTAATATAATTTTATATATGAGGGACGGATTTGCACCGCCCTGTCTAACCATTAGCCAATTAGTATTTATTTATTGAATAGTTTACCTGCTTAAATATTTTCCAATAAATTCTATTGCGAAGCCAAAAATTTAAATGCATAAACTAAGTTAGCCCCGATAAAATTTATCATGAGATTTTCGTTAATCATACAACTCCATATTATCATTTTTTATATATGGGTAATTTTTACATGTTTTAATAATAAATTGGATTTAAATAAAAACTCAAATTAATTCATTTCTTCAATAAAAAATTATTCTTGAATCATAAGTTATATATGCTCAAATCAACTATTTAAACGATAGGTCCAAAAGTATAGCCTCTGAAGTAATCATAAATTTATTAAAAAAAATGCAAGTAAAATTTATTAAGGTAAAATCCCTTTATAGAAATTCTATATGGAATTTTAGCAGAGAAATAGCTGAAACGTCCCTAATAAAAATCAATAAATCTGAAGAAATACTATTAAACATATGGATATACGACTTGTAGCATAAATTTTCAATTTGATTCAAAAAATAAAGAATTGAGAATCTTAACTATATATTAGAACCAAAGTTTCTCAATAGGCACAGGATAAAAATCAGTTTTTAGCGTTTGCATTTATCACAAATTCCTTACTCTCTATTCTATTTTTACAACTATGTTTTTTTACTATAATTTACCTATACGATTATATTATAAATAAAACTCGGTATGAAATTAAAAAAAATGTACTACAAAGTATTATTTATTTTATTTCAGAAATTTATAACTATTAATGGTAAAATTTTAGCTTGAATTGTTGAGTCGCAGTTGAACAGAAAAATCGGATCGAGTTACTGGTATCATCTGGGTTATCTTTTTTTTTTTTTGGCTGTAATATTATAATAGGATTTATTAAATATTATGAAAAAAAATTTTTTTCAAGCAATTTTTTAAACAGGCTAGCTAAAATTTTAGTAATATATATCAATAAATTATTATAGAGTTCAAATATAATGCTGGTAGAGTCCGAAGATGGCCTAAATTTTGACTTGTTCTATAGATATCTTTAAGCTTTTCTAAACTTCCATTGTATAATTATTTCATTTTTTTTATTTTTTAGAAGTTAATTTTGTTTGTATATTTAGTTTCACCTTTACTGAAAAGGTAGTAATTGAAATTCTCTAAGCTTTCGTAGATCCCATCGTTATTTTTATAGTTTTAATGAGTCACAGAATTTTTTAAATTTTTATAAAAAATTTATTTTTTTAATTCAATCTGTAGATCGTTATTGAAATAATTCGATCATTCACCTTTCTCAACCAATTTTTCTTCTGGTCTCAATATCGTGATTCAATATTACTAGAGTAAAATTTAAAAAAATTTTAATTATTTTTTACACATTTGCTGATAAACTATCTTGGATATTGCGATTCATATTTCCACTTTCTATAATATCGCCCGAATTTGAATGAATCTGACTTCCTTCTCACACATTTTCCCAACTTTTTTAGATATTTTTTAAGATTTTCCCAGTGACAATATATACTCATGTATTAAAGTTTTTGAGGTACAATTATTAATTACTGAGGGGTTTCATTGTGGATTTTTTTAATAATTCAGGCTAAGAATATTATTATTTCACAATAATCAAGCTGTATTATGCAAATTATCATCGAAAATTGAATAAATATAGAACTTTTAATTTTAAATTGGTTTTCTACAATCACCATTTTGCTATCTGATTTTTTCCCATTAACTGATTAAACATTCTTAAATCTTTATATTTGTGACATAGATACTAGAATATGTCGCATTTAGAAAATTCATTCATCATACTACACCAAACTGTACGTTTTATCCTCTTTTTAAAAAAAATTTAGCTCTATTTTTAATGTTTATATTTAGCTCTAATATATATATATTTAATATTAATATAGTTTTCCTTTTTTTCAGTTTATAGTATGTCAATTTAAATTATTTTCTCGTGAAATTTTAATCGCATAAAATCAAGAAATTTTTGTTTACGTTTAAAAAAATCATGACACTTTTGTATAGTTTTTTTTAATTTCTTCGCCGTAAGTCCAGATTTATTTTTTATTATTCTTAAATTTTCATTAATATTACCATCATTATCGTGATTTAAAGTTTATAATATTTTCATTTCTTTTAATAAATAAATTATACATCTTTCATTTATAATATTATTATATTTATGTTTTATGAACCTACTGACTCTTGTTTTCATCCAAAATATCGGTTGTTATGTGCAAATTGTCAATTTGAATTTATTGAATGCAAATTATGTCGGCATGCAATTTGCTCGATACTTTTCTTGTTATTTTTCTTAGTTTATTAAACCTCCTATCCTCCATATATCAAAAAAATCAATTTTATCATCGATATTCATAAATATAATTTACAATTTGTATTGTAACATATTTTGAGGTTGGGTTTTAATCTGTGCACCAGAGCCTAGAAAATCTTTAGCTGTATCGTTATTTTTTACTAGCAAGGACCGACAGATGATTATGGTTATATTTAAAAGTAGAATATTTTATTTTAATGTAGATTTTTTTATAATACCATGGTAGAATTATCAATAAATAAACTAGTCTCACCTTCTAATATTTTATCTAGTCCTAATGATATATTTCCTTCCGGAAAACTTCATTAATTAAAACTAAAATTAAAATATATCGCTGATATTAATATCCATGGAGCTACCAAATTTTCTTCCAATACAAGAATTTCTGGTTAACCCTGAATATTTTAGATTACATTTACCATCTTTGAATCAAATTCAGCGTTTCGTGTAATATAAAATATATAGTTTTATTATCACCCCATCCCCTATTTATTTGTTCAAGACTATCATTTGAAAATTTCTGTTTGAAGTTTAAGTTTTTGATAATTTTAAAATTTATTTTTTTTATTTCGTTTTAAAGATAATATATTATATTTTTCGATGATTTTAAAGCAAAAAAAATTAAGAATATATCAATATTTAAAATTGATACACACAGGCGACCAATAAATATATTTAATATTGAGCATAGAAATCTCAATATAAGTAAAATGCATAATTACACACCCTATCTTAGTAATTAGTATATTTTTGGCGTTTTTACTAAGCTTTGCATAATTATAAGCCTACCACAATAATAAAATCTATTGTTTTACCGACAAGGCTAAAAGTTTACTTTTTACTTTATAATAATATTATAAAATTTTTACTTTCATATTATGGAATATAAATATATCTTGTACCATCGTTTATAAATTATTGTTTTGTAAATTTTTAATTTTTCATAATTGAATTAAAAATAATTAGATTTACATTTATATCATATGCTATTCATTCGAAGATGAATTATCTCTTTTTTGATCTTTTTTTAGATAATAAATTGGCTTCAAGATCTTCATTTTTAGGGATCAGATCTAAAAAATCTTTGCGATTTTGAAATATATTATTATTCCTAGTGTTTCATCCGCTCCAAATGTAACAATCATAGCTGCATTAAATTTTTCAATATTATCGAAAAACATGTGTTTGATTGATATTCATTTTATCGAGTTGTTTTTATGAGCTTCATAATGGCATTTCATTAATTTTAGATATTCAAAAATCTTAATTTTAAAGAATAGGAGCTTTTTTTACTGATCTAAAATTTTTTTCGCAAAATATTGAATATTATTACTCGAATAATAAATAAATATTTAAATATAGGTATTTTATTTCAAAGTTTAATTCGCAAAAAAAAAAAAAATTGGGATAAACTGAATCTATGCTAGAGGTTGATATACTACGATTTCTATAAATTAATCATTTAATGAATGACTATATTTATAATTAAGACGCAGATTTTACGTTAAATAAAGATTTTTAACAATTTATGATTAAATATAAATGATTCGATTTTATATCTATTGAATATACGAGCTTTATTATTGAATTTTTTTTTCTAAAAAAATCTTATTTTTATATTTTGTATTTAAAAATCAAAATCAAAAGTTAAGAATTTTATATTTCAATCTTGTGATTATAAATTTTTTAGAGCATGTGAGAAAAGATTTTTTGTTTCATACTTAAGCACGAATTTCATTTTTTATGCAGACTAGGATTGCTGTTCTACGACTTAATAATAACATATATATAATTATATTTAAAACGATACAATATTATTGTGATATCATATTTTTATTACTAATAATTAATTATTGCTTTACATTCTTTGCAAATAAATTTATTTTGATTATCAAAAAAAAAAATACTATTAAATATGAACTTATCAAAAAAAAAATAGGAGTGAAGTAGTCTATTTTTTTGCTCTTATCAATTAATTCTCTTTTGAATGTCAATTCTTTAAATATTGAATATATTTACACAAAATGTTTTATAAAATTCATTCGATAGCAAATTTTTTTTATATTAAAAAATAAAATTCCTTTCATACTATATAATATAAATAAGTGGATACCATATAATAAATAATCAATTTATATAATAGCTAAATTTAGAAAATTTTTGATTATTATATCTAAAAATCACCAATGTATTTTTTTAAGTTATAATTTCATAAAGAATACAGTAAATTTTATCAAGCTGAATTTAATATTAAAGATATAATAGATTATGGTTGAAAAAAATTTTTAAAATAAATATAGATTTAAAAATAATATCAGAATAGTTTATTGACCTGGATAAAAAAATAATTCAAATTGCTTAAATTCTGATTATCTTTAAACAAAAGTGGTAACTGATTTAGTTTATATCACTAAATTTAGTTAGTTAAAAATTTTAACTAAGTAATTCATAAATGTTCCTAATATTATAAAATTAGGATATAAATGTAATAAAGTATCCCAAATTTTATATTTTAATGTTTATGATTTTCGTTTTTGATAGCATTATAAATAATTAAGTAAAAAATAGATTTAAAATTCCTAAATATGAATATATGTGCCTAAAAGTTATTTTAATATGTTTAAATTGAAAAAATATTTTATAAAAAAATTAATTGTTAGTACAAGATATATACTTAATTAAAAAATACTAATAGTAGCTGAATTTTACATATTAAAGAATTTATTATTCTAACCTTAAAAAATTTTGCAATTTGAAGACTTCTGGTGTTCTATTTTAATTTTTTAATAACATTTAAATATGATCTTTCAGTATTTTTGAATAACTCTTTATTTAAAAATAATTATATTCTAAAAAAAACCTCTCAAAAAAGCATAGTTATTAAATTTAATTTTATTAAATTTGGTTAATTATAGAAATTGCGTCAAATACAAAGTATATTTAATTTATTTAAACTTTTATTATATTTTCATTTGTATAAAAAGAACATGTTTATAATAGTACTATGTATATCAAAGCTATATTATATATAAATTCTACATTCAGAAAAAACAGAAATTAAAATTTATTTTTCGTTCTGGGCCTAATTTAATTTGATATCTTAAATTTATACTGAAAGAAACATGTTTGAATTTATTAAGTCATCCCGATATACATAATCTTTATAAAATACATTTCATATATTTTCAAAAAAAAATCTAAAATACTTTTATCAAAGACAGATTTAACTTTGATAAAAAATATCTTGTATATTAGCACTAGGAAAGCTGGAAGCAAAAAAATTTTTTTTTGCAAAAATATTTTATATTTTGACCCAATAATTTTCATTAACAGATAAAAGTTTTTAATATATCTGAAACACTCGGGTCTAATCTTATAATTTTTTTTTGAAATGTAATACATGTTTTAGACTATAAAATTTTATCAGTGTATAATTAATTTTTTGAAGCTATTTTTAATTTTTACTGTCGTCGACTAAATCTAGATCGCACAATTAGTATTTTTTAACTCGATATTTACAATTATTATTTTTAAAATTAAAATTAAAATTAATTGTAGTTTTTATTTGATTACTATTAATTAATTGGTATACCGATTAAATGGTATTACATTCAACTCTCTTCAACTTGAAATCAATTTATAATTACGTGGATTATTATTAAATATAATGATAAATTAAAATAAAAAAATAGCAAAGTTTTTGATTAACTAGTATTCGTTAATTTTAAATACTACTTATTGATGTAAAAGAATTCAATTTTTTGAAAAAAATGTATTCATATATCAATGCGGAAAAAATTATCATAATTTTTTCTCTTAATAAAAAGAGAACTATATTGATTTTTTTAGAGATTGATAGTTTAGTATGAAATTTTTTCTTCGAAATGTGCTTTTTAGTGGAAAATATAAAATTCATGTAGTGAAAAAAGAAAATAAATGTAATTATTAAAATTGAAAACTTATTAAAGTTGAAATTAAAAGTTTAGAATTTTTTATGATTTTTAATTGGAGCCTTAAAAGCGAAATTTTATTTTAATTACAATTCCAAAGAGTATAATTGTATAAAATATGATAAAAACATAAGAATAATACAAATTTATTTATTTATTTACCTCGCAGAATTTTTATTTGATTATTTTATAATAACTTTAGATTTTAATATCCTGCAAATTAAATAATAGCTTACTTAAAATAATAGTAAATTTCATATTTTATATATTTCATTTATTTCAAGATAATCACTTGTGAAATTTTACTAGCTTAAATCATATAGCTAAATTTTAAATTTTTTTGAAAAAAATGTTTTTTCTACAGGACTAAGCATACAAAAACAATACACTGAAACATACATAATAATGAAATCCCTGAAACTGAACATAAATTTTTACTATGATTAAATATTAAACACAATATCTTATTCTATCTTCCAAAAACATATTAATTCTAATAGCATGAAATGCTATGAAATTTTTTTAATTAAATTTTCAAGATGTACTCAAGTAATAGGTGTAAATTTCAATTTTCTATTTAATAAACCCAAGATATTGTTCGCATCAATTATTATGGAGTAGATATCTGTAGTAGTGTGTTATATTATTAAAATTTTTAAATAAATAATTTTTAATTGCATTATGCTTAACAATCTGTAGGCATAAAGCTTCAATTGGTTAATTGGAAATAATTGAAAGATTTTTTTATAATATATAGCTCAAAATATTCGATGTTATTGAAACCTATAATTTAATTGTAAAAATTTTTTTTGTTAGAATTATAAGTGAAATTAAATAAATGATATGAGAACAGAATGGTACGTTTTTTCCATAATTAGAGTCAAAATGAATGATTACTAAAAATAAAACCCCAATATAAATTTTGAAATTATGATTAAGTTTTATTCAAGAATTTTTAATTTGTTTATATGATTTATCTATAGCTTTTGATATTAATATTTTATTTAGAAAATCCTTCTGAAAATCGTTATAAAATATATTTGTAGATTCGATAGCAATTTATAAGAAACCGAATCGTTTTTTATTAGTATCAATTAAACAAATGGTTTCAAAATTATCAAAAAAATTTTATTTTGATTAAGCGCAGTATTATTTATAAAGTTTATATAAATTATATAAATCAATCCAATAGAACAATTTATAATTATCGATGCGAAAAAAGTTATGAAATTATTAAACAGCGCCATTAAATATAAGGCTATATAATGATATACGAATACAATAAAATATAGGGCCGTTTTAAAAAAATGAGATCT
>LSSN01001010.1:0-25007 GCA_001970855.1 Smittium culicis | reverse complement strand
AATTAAAAAGGGTGTTTGATTTTGGTAGACTGTTTTTGGTCTGCTGAACAGGAACGCTCATTTTTGAAAAAGGCCATTTTTGATCTACCGCGCGGGAAAGGGTTAATGATTTATTTGTGTGCTTGTATTTTAGTCTCGTATTTCATAGCTAATCTCTTAATTTATCTTGTTTCAATCACTCTATCGCCCTTGTTATGGATTCTTTACTGCAAGATTTTATTGGAATCACAGGCGCTGACTTAGATTCAGCTAAAAGCTACCTACAGGTACTCTTTCGATACTCTATTTTTTTCAATATTTTTAATGATTCATTTTTTTGTAATAAAAAAAAAAAAACTAAATAAGATATCTGAAAACGATCTAAACGCCGCCGTTTCTTTATTTCTTGAAAGTGATGGGAAGTTGATCTCTAGCAAAAAGTCCTCCGAACCTGGCTCTTCTAAAGGCAAAGATAGTTCCCATTCACGCGATACCAAACAAAATCTTCATGAAAACGTTAGAGCTCCTATAGCCTCTAGACGCGATGTTCTTGTCGATTACGACTATTCAGGATCCAGTAGCTCATATTGTAAATTATCTCTTTCCCAAATATACCTTAGACTTTATTTAATAATTAACTTTTGATATACTTAGTTGGCCAACACACTCGATCCAGTTTCAGAAATAGTGAAAGCATGAGAACACCCATTGATCCTTTTAGAAGCTTTGATTCCGAAAGCGAGCTATACGCAACAGGTATTGTACATTACTTTTATTGTTATGTGTATTTAATTCGCCTTTTTTTTTTTAGGAAATTTTACCTCTGATGATCAGCCTAGGAATCTAAGTGAGCTATTTAGAGCACCTGTCGATATTGCTTTTCGCGGAGATTTTGAAAAAGTATTTTTTTGTTTATCCTCATCTCCATTGTATACTAAATCTGTTATTTCTTCTGCAATTATTTGAAAGCTTTACTTAAAGACGCTTATTTTAGATCATTTATATGCTTTTATTTGAAAAAATCCTCATAGGCTAAATCTTACGCAGTATCCCGAGAAAAATGGCTACTTATAAACATTCAATCTATGGACAGCTTTGAGTGTCAGGTTCTAAATAGAGATTTATGGAAAGACAGAGCTGTTAAAGACATTGTTAAAAAGAATTTTGTCTTTTGTCAATATATAAGTGGAACAGAGTCTGCAGAATTATTTAAAAGGTTTTATAATGCTGTAGAAATGCCACATGTATCTATCATTGACCCTAGGACAGGTATTAACTTTATTTCACATATTACCCCTTTATTATTCATAAAAAGCTATTATTTTAAATAGGAGAGCAACTTTACTCTTGGGGCCCTAGCATTAATACTTCAAGCTTCTCTAGCGAATGTAAAATCCCAATATATATACATATATTTAACAACTTGTAGAGGCTAAATAAACCATTCTCTCTTAACCTTGTATTGAAAATCTAACATATAGTAATTAACTTCCTATTCAACAACCAATGGGACCTATCCAACTCAAATTTACCGTCTTCGAGCAAGCCTGAAACAGGCCCAAATAGCTTAACTGAAGAAGAATCACTACGAGCAGCTATAAATGCTAGCTTAAACAATAATATCAACTATTATCAAAGCAATTCCGACTTGTTCGTTAATGATATAAATGATTCTGACTATTTAGACTCAGATGTAGATAGCTTCAGCAGCGATTATGGTTCAAAGAATAGGCTACAAAATGAAATAGTCATTTCTGACTACGATTCAGAAGAGTCAGATGAGCACGAAAACATTTCGGTGGAATCTCACTCAAAGAGAAAACACACTATAATCAATGAATCATTGCCCTCAACCTCTATTGGCATTGATGTGTTAAAGTCGTTAAACAACGATCATGTATCTACCTCCATTAGCTCAGATAAAAGCGATGATCTAGGCTATACAAGCAACGAAGAAAACGCAGACGATTCCGATGGTTTACAAAACAGCTTTGACCTCATTCCTGCCATAGACCACCCAGATAAACCCATTTCCTCTGAAACTACCAGAGTTCAATTTAGATATCCTGATGGGAAAAAAACTGTTAAAACTTTTAATAAATCTGATAGAGTTTTACTGATTTTCCAGTTTGCTAAGTATTCAGTAGGCCCCGAAAACCACAGTACCATAGAGGTATTATTTATTATTCATTATTTTACCTATTTATTACTTACATCTTCTTTCCATTTAGATAACTTTTAATCGTAAAAAGCTTTGGGATGACATCAAAAAGTCAATAGACGAAGCGGGGCTTTGTAACTCTGCTATTACAGTTGAATATTAAGTATTTTCTAAGCTACTTTATAAGTTACGAGTAAAACTATATTATCACTTTTTTTAAACGCGGAATACTTAGTAGAACGTTAACTTTGTCATTTTATGAAAGTATTTTACCACTTTTCAAATCATCAACCCCCGCCTCTTCCATCCTCTCCCTTATAACAATTTTTATTTTATAATTATAATCTATAAGCCAATCTATGACATTAAAGATAAAATATATCTTTCTCTTTGCTTCGGAATTTATAAATCATCTCAATTAATCATTCGTTTAATTACTTTTTTTTCAAAAAATTATATTTTGTATAAAATTAGATTAGGAAATATAAATATAAATATATCTAAAAAGTTTTTAATTAAAGATTTAATTACTCTTACTACAGTCGTTATGCAAAAAAGATCATAATTATTTACTTTTACAAGAAATTTGTCTTTTTTGCTCAAAAATGTAAATATTAATATATCATCATTTATATATAAATAAACCAATATTCATTAACAGAGTGTAAATAACAGTAACCCCAAATATAATTTTTAAATAAAAATAAAACTGTATTGATTAGGCGCATTTTAATATACTAACTGATGAATAAAAATAAATATTAAATTTATCTTTTTTAAACTAATAAATTACATTTTAAAGATTATTAATACACTGCTGATTCTTAAAAAATAAAAATAAAAAGCTCTAATATAGATCCTAAAAAAAAGTTTATTTTAATCCATAATATGTTTTAATTTTAATTGAATATATTGTGTATGAAATTGATAATTTAAATGTTTATATAACATCATTTTTAATACAAGATCATTCCTGCTAATTTAATTTTCTTCGGATAATAAAATAAATTTTAAATTTAATCAATTGATATATAAATTTTACAAATGTATTATCTTATTTATTAGAAAATTATAGTTTACATACTGGAGAATATTATTTATTCGCGAAATATAATTTCTAACTTTGGTAAAAAAAATTCATTTATCTAATGGATTTTAAACTAGATTAATGTTTTCAGAATATATTCGTTATCAATAAATTTTAGCTCTATCGATTAAAAATAAATAATTAAATAAGAATTATAAAGATTATTACTTTAGTTTATCCTTTCAAGTGTAATTTGGTTTTTTCGAAATTTCAAAACTACCGAATTAAATTCTAATAACTTATTAATATTTAGAAATAAAGCTTTTTTACTAGTAATCATATATAGCACATCGAAAAAATTCTTTAACCATATTAAGAATCATTATTAAATTAGGTTAGAATTATTGGTTTCAGCAAAAACTTTAATTCTTTATTCAAAAAAAAAAAAGCTTAAATTGAATATTTCGATCTTTTTAGATATTTTATACATTCAGAAGTTTTTTTGGCCTAAATTTTGAACTTGATATAATGTTGTAAACATAAAAAATTATTTAAATTTAAAAAAAAAAAAAAAACGAGAATTAGGTATAACATATGAATTAGTACAGCTTTAACTAACACATTTTTCTAAATATTAATTTATTAAAAATCCCTTCTGTATAACTTCGATAATAAACATCCCCAATATATTCAAATGCAAAAACTAGATATTTTATAAAATTATATAAAACAAATATTTTTATTTGATTTTTATAATTCAATAAATTATCGATTTAAATAGCTTCGAAGATTTTCCATTTAATAAGATTAATCCTATTTTAGAATAAGTAGCTAATATAAAATTATATAGATAAATAAAATATGAAAATAATAAATTAAATTAAATTACAACAGATAATATATTTTGGCGTTTAATTATCTATACCCTAACATTTTCAACTATAAATAGGCGTAAAAAAGTATAAGTTAAACTTTATTTGAGTTTTATTTAATATTTTTGGTTATCTACGATTAAATAATACTGTGATTTATTTAAAAATTATATAATATATTGTTTTAATGAAAGGCCTGTGAAATTTATATTTTCTTAGAAAAATATTTAACATCCTTCAATATTTTACCATATTTTAAAATTTATATAATTAATATATATATCTTTAAATAAATTTTTATCAATGAGAGAATCTCTACTAGCTTATATAATCACCTGAAATTGGTATAATAACTCTTTTGTATAAATATAAAATATAAATAAGAATTAGTAATGTTATAAAAGCATATCTTTATATGCAATCAATTATTAAAAGCGATTTTAATATTAATATCCGTCAATAAGCACTTTAAAACTAATAATAGATTATCAATAATACTAAAGTACTATTTATAGATATAAATAGAAGATCTCTATGAACACCTATAGAGATATGCTGCGAAAAAAAAAAAAACCAAAAAAAATAAGAAAAGCAAAAAACTATAAAATGCAAGACAAAAGATGCCATTTTTTAATTTTTTTTTTTACACTATTGACATACTTATTAGATTTTTTTTTCTTTAAATTATTCAAAAAAATTGAAATTTAAAAGAACCTTATAGCATAACCCAATTTAATTTTATCCTTTAAAAACAACTTTATTTTATCGCTTTAGGGTAGTTTATCTTTTAAACTTAATTCGTTTATCCCTTAATTTATATTATATATATTAACAATAAAATCAGATAAATAATACATAATTATTTTTGTATAGAGATTTATTTGGTAACTTTATAAACAAATATAAGCGTGGAAATAATAGCTTCCTTAGTATTTATTTTGTTATTTTTGAATCCACTATACATATTTTACAATAAAGATTTTGTTTTAATCAAATCATGTGACTTTTAAAATTAACTTGAAGAAACTCAAATTGCGCTTTTCAACGTATATGATTAAAAATCAGCTTTTTTCTTGAGTTCTTGGGATTTCTTGTGGTTTTTTGAGGTATGACATGACTTTATATTTAAGTTGTGTATTTTTTTTATTTTTATTTATTTTTAGTTTCTTTTTATTTATTTTTAGTTTCTTTTTTAGACTTTTATTACCATATAAAATTCTCGATATATTATAATTATAATTGAATCAAAAATTTAGGTAGATTAAAAAAAACAGTAATTAAATTTTTTTTATTTTATTCAACGAATTCCATAAAAATAAGATGATTTAAATTTGTGATTTGGTTAACACAGTAATGCATTTTTGTTTATAAACTTATTTAAAAAAATAAAGAGAAAAAAAATTAAATTATAAATTTAAAATCATTATTATGAAAGTTTTTATTTCAAACATAAAAAAGTGATATCCCAAAAATTATCGATAAATTTATAGATAATGAAGGTTTCTATCCTTTATATGTGTTTTCTTTTTGGGTTTAAAGAGTTTCAAATCTGTCTTGTATTTTTATTATAATGATTAATTTCTAATTGATAATAAAAAAATACCAAATTGATTAAATTTTGAAACTTTCATAACACGCTTAGGTGATAGTTTGACATCCACGCATATTTAATTAAATTTAATAAGTGAAAAAAAATACAAATTAAATTAAATATTATGAATAGGAAAATAATTTTTCAGAAATTTTCTTTACTTCCGCAAATATATTTCTTTTAGCCAAATATTTTTCTCTGATTTATCTCTAAGCACCATTTTTTTTTTTGGATACTACCAAATATACTATATTAGATTAGGAAATTATCAAATAAATGTGTGTATCCCTAGATAATTTAATTATCTATTTTATACTTAAATCTTGGAAATGTTAATTTATAATTTGAATTCAGACCCTTTTTAGCCCAAAAATTTAGCTTTTCATATGATCAAAATATATTATAGCTGATAAATGCAAGTAATAACGATGTTAAATGTAAAAATATCAAAATTATCATAGGAAAAAAATTAGTATTTTATCATATATAATTTTTTTATGTATCAAATTTCTGTAACATCCATCTATGTTTAAAATTTTACAAATGTATTTAGAGGTTCTAAATTTTCGAAAATCATTCATTATTTTTATAAAAAAAATAATTTCAAACCTATTTTGAATAATTTAAGAAAAAATATCAAAAAAATAATTTCATCTTTTTATAATATATTATTATTCATTCATATACTTTATCTTGTCAAATTTATAAAATTTTTGGAATTTCTATATCAATTTCTATTAAGACGCCAACTTTATTATTATTTTTTTGATGACAGTAAGTATCTATTTAAATATCAATCATTTATGAATCATTCCACCAGAATTATTATTTTTAAATAATAAAAATAAAATTATCAAGAATAAAGTCCTAAGCGATGGTTATTATAAATATTAAAACACCATTTCTTGTAATTTTATTTTTTTTCCACAAAAAATATTAGCTTTTATATTATTATTTTTGCGAAAAATTAAGCTTGTATTATTATTTAATAACTAATGAAAAGAATGTGTTAACAAAAAATCTATTATTTTTTCATTAATTATAATGATATGTCGATTTATGCTTTAAAATTGTTTTAAATAATCATAGTTGTATCATTTCTCTTCACCATATTTTATCTTGAAATTTTATTTAATATATTATATGAAAAAACTGATTTTTTCTAAATAGAAGATTTATATTTAGTATTCACTAATATTAATACAAAATAATATAGTCTAATTTTTTTAAAAAATATACAAATAATTTTCTGAATAAACTGCTGATAGATGATCATTTATATTTCTTATGCAAGGAATAAGTTTATTAACTTTATTTATATATTGTATTTAGATTCTATATTACTGTACACAATTCAAAGAGATCATAAGGAAAAAAGAATTATACCTATAAAAAATTGAACTTTTATAAAAATAATATAAATAAAGAATATTTTTCTATAGCTTTAGTTTTAATAATCTAATATTTTAATAATTCAATTCATAATTATAAAAAAAAAAAGTTGTCAAAATTAGATTGTTTTAATTATGTCCTTACCATTATTAACTCGCTTATAAAATAAAAGAGGTATAATTCCAATTAATTATATTTAAATTTTAGTGAATTTTTTTACATCATTTCTATAAAATGTGTTTTTTTGGCTAATTTTAGTGCCTTTAATATTAATTTATAAAATTTTTGAATAAGTTTTAATTACCAAAATTAATTTATTTATTAGTAACTAATTGTAAAATTGCCATAATAAATTAAGAAACCTAAAAAAATTTAACAAGTAAATCGATTCATTATTTTTATTTTATATATTTGTATATTGAAGTTAGGATTTATGTATGTCGCAGGGGTTCTTAATTATTGTATATGTGATTTTCTTCATGATACCTAGCTTTTATCACTAGGAATTTTCTATTATTATTATTATTTTTATTTTTATCTTACATGAATAGAGTATGTTTTCTTGTTTTACTAAAAGATTAGATACCCCTTCCACTTTTTGGAAGTGAGAGATGGTTATATCTCTCATTTTTTTTTGTTTATGGAATCTCGGGAATTTTGCACAGCTCTACTGATGAGAAAGCTTCCTCCCTTTGTTTAACATTTTTAATATCTTTGTAAAATGACGTTATTTAATTTATAATAAAATAAGTTTACCAATACGAAAATAAGTCTTATATTTGCCGGCACCATCCATTGCTGAATAATAACTAGAAACTGTGGCACAACTATATTCATATTCTGTCGCAGAATTTCACTGCGACATATACTTTATATGTAATTTATTTAGTATAAAATTTTTTAAATGTAAAATAAATTTGTTAATTAAGTATAATTTATTGGTATTTTTATTAAAATTTATGGTAAAAAAGTTTAACTATCGGCATAATTGACTTGATAACCTCTAAATATAGCTAGATAATTCAATTTTCTATACGTAATTGAATAATTTTATTTTATTTTGACTAAAAAAACGTTGTTGCTACGAGATAAATGTTTTTTTTTTTGCATATTTAACAGCAAATGATATAGAATAAACATATAATTAATGCCATAAATATATATTTGCATTTAAATAATAATAATAATAATAATAATAATTTATAAACACACAGCTATAACAGATTACGTTGATAATGTAAGTTTATACAATAATATAATGACTAATTTTTAAATTCTAGAGCTAAGCTAAAAAATGATAGCCATAACTTGGAAAAATAAATAATAAAACGTGGGTTTTAATTAGGTTAAATTAAAGTGTGATATAAATATAATGTGCTTACGGATGTGATTTTTAATTAAAGTAAAGGTAGTGATGATTATAAATAGTAGTATAAACTAAAAACAAAAACAAGATATATTATTATCATCAAAGTAATGTTGAATATTAATTTGAGTAATTTTTTTAGTATTCTTGCAATGATATAAGCTTGAATTTTAGTTTTGATAGGTGCAGTAGCATGTTCTATTTGATTAAATGTAGTGTGCACATGCGAAAGAATCTGAACGAAGAGAGTAATATTTTTGGTCTTGTTTATACAAGTCTGAGCATTTAAAAACGATAATATAATCAGAAGAAATGAAAATGAGTTCCAATTTTCTGTTTTATCTTGTTTAAAAAAATTATTTGACAATAATTCCCTATCTGGCTTTAGGCATTGTAGCAATATATAGTATAAAAAGATTTCTAATCAAAGACTATCTCATATAATTTAAAAGGTGATTATAATTTAAGATTAATAGTTTTATCTACTGAGAATTTTATCAAAGTTTTTCTAGAATTTAATAGTTTGTTTGTAGACAGTTGTATTAAAACTATAAAAAAGAAGCTAAATTTAGATAAATGTGGTAGCGTTAACAATATCGAGACTTTAAATGTCGATTCAAAGTGGGTTCTAAGGAAGTTTGTAATATATATATATATATCAAGATTAGTGGAATTTAAATAAATGCTATTTAGAATTTGCGATAGCGAGGCGGAATAATATATCGTTTGTAAATCACTGTTAGGAATAAATTATGGGATCTGGATTTTTTACATTTTCTTATAGGATTTTATAAATGCTGAATTATAAGTGAATTATATTTGAGGGCTAAAAGCTATGATTTTAAACAAGCTAAAATTTAATTTATCAAAGTGCTTGATCAGCTTTGATTAATAAAGCTATCAAAAAGAAAAAAACTACTATTTTATATTGTATTTGAACAGCTATTGGAGTTATTCTTTAAGCTGGTCTGTTTTATTTAAATGTATCAATTCCGGAATAGGTAAACGTGCCAATTAAAGAAATAAACGGATGTTAAAGAGCAGATTAGATAAAAGCGAATGTTGCGATAAGGATCACAGGTTATGTGATGTTGACCAATGAGTAGTTTTTAATAATGGGAAAGATCGGCAAATAAGAAAAGAGGAAAGTATGGAAATTCCATCTGATAGTTTTGTGTATACTTTTTGGTGACTGTATGATTTCAGGAACAAATTTACAATTTAGGAAATGTAAGGGTAATGGCAATTAGATATAGATGTTTTTTTGTTGTTGGCTAAGAGATATTTATTTTTTGATTAGGAGAAAAGATAAAAAGAAAAAAAGTATTTTAATGAGCTTATCTATTACAAATATGAGCCAATAAGCGTCAGTATTGGTATTAAGTACAATGTCTAGGCGTTCAGGTAAAATTCCGTGTGCAAAGCAGAAAAACTACATTTTAAATATTTGGAGGATTCTTTTTTTTTGGGAAAATCTCTTATTATTAAAAAATTAGACGAATATTGGGAGGATTTGATGCTGAGTGAAGAGGCGATAGGGGTAGAAAATTTATGGCTTATTTATTTACATCAAGTTTCTCTAAGCTTGAAGCGTGTCCATATTGATCATTAGAATGGGTAGATAGCTTGTTATTATAACTTGGGTCAAATCAAACCAATTCTAACCAACTAGAATGAAAATTCTACATGAAGTTTTCTTCGACAGTAGATTGAGTGAATATATTAGCGATAAAGTAGTTTTATTTCGTTAGTCCCGAAATTTTTTTATATTGGTAGCAGTTTTGAACTGAGGAATTGTAATAATCAGATAATAAAAATTAACAAAAAATAGCCATTTTTTTTGGGATAAGTAGTCTAAGTATGTAGTTGAATGTTGGCTTTTAGCCTATATTAAGGCGAGTGATTTTATTATCTAAGTATTAACCAGTTTATTTTAATATAATGAGACAGATTAGCAATATACACACGAATTACGAGTAAAATTGATTATAATATACAGATACAAAAGGCTAGAGTTGATGACTTTGGAGGAGAAGGATCAGCAATAGAATTCCATAAACCATAAGATGAATCGAGTTCAGCAAAAACAAGGGTAATATTGGATTAAGCGGCCAGATTCTAAAAGGGCGCGGACTGGCGTGGAATAAGTGGAATAAGAGGAATAAGAGGAATAAGAGGAATAAGAGGAATAAGAGGAATAAGAGGAATAAGAGGAATAAGAGGAATAAGTGGAAATCAGTTTAATTATTAGCAGAAAAAATCGTCTTCAAAAAAGAAAAAAGAAGCGGGGCTAGAGGGTAGAATCCGGTCACACTTCCATTCACAGCTAAATCCTGCGTGGTTTTCCACAGTTTATTTCTTAGCAATATCACAGATAAAATACTATAAAGATCAATGAGCGTATGTATAGTCTACTAATTCAGTCCAATTAATACCAGTATAGCTAGATTGCGCTTTATATGACTCGTTTAGAGGCCCAATGAGAAGATAATCGATATTTTTATCTTACCAAATTTGAAGATTAAACCAAGCTCTGACTTTCTATCTCTATCTCTATAGCTTTGTTTTGATTATAACTATACTTTAGAGAGTACTCCATTCATTTAATAGTTTTCTATTTATGTTAAAATAATGGTTAATAAACTATTTGAAAAAAAAAGAGCGACCTATAACATTGAAATACAGTTTTAGACTAGTTGCGGTTAGTTAGAGTCATTCCTCAGCCTTAAAACAAAAGGATTTCTAAAACAATCTCAAATAACTACATATGAGGGCTATTAAAGTTAACTCAAATGTGGATATTCTTCTATGATTTCGCAAGAGTATTAGTTGTAGCTATTTCTTTGGGTTGTTTATATTAGAATGTTGTAGCCATTCTCCTGGGTAGCGTATATTAACATAACCAAGGCTATTCTTTGTTGTTAGTATTTGCTTTGCATTGCTTTGGTGTAGCAGCTTAGCTTAATGGCTGATAATGTATGGGCTTTGAGGATTGACACCCAAAAGTAAATTAGGAAAAGGCAGCAAATGAAGCTGTAGTTCAATTAAGCTAGACAGGAATTATACTGGATGCACTAAGTGCACTCTCATGACTATTTCCAAAAGTAGAAGTTAGGTCATCATACAACAATTGATTCTATTGGATATCGGATGTCCATGGGATACTGTAGGAAAATCCGCCTTCAGATAAGCCAATCAAAGTTCATAATTGCTGATTAGGGGATGGAAGTAAGGATCTAATGTAGGTTAGTGATTCAGGCAGAGTTGGAATAGCGAGGGGAAGATCAGCATAATATACTCATTTCCTCGACACGCTTTTCAATTGGCATAGCGCCTCGGTGTACATCTGCAGAGAGACGTTTTGACTTAAATGCGCATTCAATAAATACAGATCGATTTTCACCCGGAAACTATTAAGCAAAAACAAATACTAAAATATACACTCTATCTCTCTTATACCAGCTTAGCTTCAGTTTATAATTACAACACTCTCTTTAGAAACAGTTTATAACTTCTGATATCCCACAGCTTTCCAGCTCTTTGGCAGTCTATTATTCATATCTTCTCTCTACTAATAATATATCACCCTAAGTGTGCCTTTATAACTTATTCTATAAATTCTGCCCTTGGCTAGAAGCTTCATCACATAAAACTCACCACTACTCTCCATTAATTAGCTATGATAAACAATTCTACTCATCCAAACCATGCCTCTAATGGCTTAGTTAGAAATACTATCAATTTAAGACCATTGGTCATCAAAATAGCCTCTTCAGAACTCTCCATCCTAGTCCCATCTGAAAGCTGGTCTATCGCTGAACAAATGCGTGAAATCTTCTTGTCTTCTAAACATTCCTCCATTGATGCTGACTATGTCTTAGAAGAAGTTGAGCTAGCTGCTAGGCTCCTAAAGTTTATCTCAGAAGAAATTGTTCGCATGGCCTCTAAAGTTGACTTTTCTGAAATGCTCAATATAGTCTTTGACCACTTCTCAAAAGAGTACTTGAAAGGAAATGACATTCACGTCATTACTAACAATTTAGACACCTCACAAAAAAAATTCACTTTAAACGCTTACTACTGTGCAAAATCCATCATTGAAAAAAACAACGGTTCTACTATTTATGATTCAAACAGCTCACTTTTAACCGCTGCTGAAACCGGAAAAGCTAAATTGTTCGCTTTGTTTGGTGGTCAAGGCAATGTCGAGAAATATTTCGACGAAACAAGAGACTTGTATGACATTTATGAGCCTCTAATCAAGCCTTTCTTTGAATCTATGTCTTCTTACCTTAAAAGCTTGGCTGATGAAAGAGAATGGAGATCTGTATTGCCTAAGGGCTTGGACGTCATGCTCTGGTTAACTCACCCAGAAGTCCAGCCTGACGATGGCTACATGATTTCTGCCCCTGTTAGTATGCCTTTGATAGGTTTAACCCAACTAGCTAACTTTTTAATTACCTGTAAAATTTTAAATAAATCTCCAAGCACCGTGGTTAACTACTTTAAAGGTTAGTATACATATCTTTTCCTAATATCTATTTAAATATCAAAAAATAATTCTGTCTATTTTCTACAGCCACATTATCTTGTTCTTCACATAATTATCCCTTATCCCCCCAACCAATTTAATTAAACGTTTAATAAAATTATTTATTAACTAATTTAATGAATAGGTATGTCTGGTCATAGTCAAGGCTTAATAATCGCTGCAGCAGTAGCCTCTTCGTCAACCGAGGATTCTTTCTATTTAAACTCAAAAGCAGCATTAGCTATGTTATTGTCTATCGGAGCTAGAGGTCAGCTATCATTCCCACAAACGACATTAAACCCCGCTATCCTGCAGGATTCCTTCGAAAACAATGAAGGTAACCCCGGTCCTATGGTTGTTGTTTCAAACTTGGACAAGAAATCTATTGAAGCTCACGTTGAAGCAACAAACATGCACTTGCCAGAAGACCGCAAAATCTACATTAGCTTAGTTAACGGTCCTAAAGCAAATGTAATCTCTGGTCCCCCCCAATCACTATACGGATTGAATCTCATGCTCAGAAAGATCAAAGAACCTGAGGGCCTAGACCAAAATAGAGTACCCCATTCTGAAAGAAAGCTTAAGTTCTCAACAAGATTTTTGCCAATCACCCTTCCTTTCCACAGCAAGTACTTGTCAAATGTACCAGAGCTTGTACTTAAGGATTTGGCTCGTCTAAACGCATCTTTCGACTCATCAGACATTAAAGTCCCCGTAATCTCAACAAAAGATGGCAGTGATTTAAGACATAGCACTGATTTAGCCCGCGATTTAGTTGAGCTGATATGCCTTGTTCCAGTTGACTGGCCAGTCGCATCTTCAGCTGAAGGAGTTACCCACATGATCGATTTTGGTCCAGGAGGCTTTTCTGGAGTTGGATTTTTAACTCACCGCAACAAAGAAGGAACTGGTGTTAGAATCATTCTCGCAGGAGTACTTGAAGGTTCCAACGCTGAAGTATCATTAAAATCTGATATATTTGATAGTCGTGACTCCGCTGTTATTTATTCCATGAATTGGGCTAAAGATTTCGCACCTAAACTGGTCCGCACCGCCAAAGAAAACGCAATACATATAGATACTCCAATGAGTAGACTTTTGGGTAAACCGCCTCTCATGGTTGCTGGTATGACACCTTCAACTGTCGGAGAAAAGTTCGTATCTGCTGTTATGAACGCTGGATACCATATCGAGTTATCAGGCGGTGGTCATTTTAACGAATTTGTTCTCAGATCTAAAGTAGATAAAATCATGAATTTGGTTAAGCCTGGATTAGGTATCACCCTCAACTGTATATTCTTGAATGTCTATCAATGGGGATTTCAATTTCCTTTAATTCAAGTCATGAGAAAAGAAGGTATCCCCATGGAAGGTTTGTGTGTAGCTGCTGGCGTTCCCTCAAATGAAGTTGCTGACGAAATTATCTCTAATTTACTTGCCTCTGGATTTAGACACGTTTCGTTTAAACCAGGATCTGTATCAGCTGTTAGGCAAGTTGTAAATATCGCTAAAAGAAACCCTGAAATGTCAATCATGCTACAATGGACAGGAGGCCGATCAGGAGGTCACCACAGTTTTGAAGATATGCATCAGCCAATTCTAGAAACTTACTCATCCATTCGTGCTCAAAAAAATATTATTCTCGTTTGTGGTGGTGGATTTGGTGGAACCGAAGATACTTTGCCATACATCACTGGTGACTGGAGTGAACGTTTTAATGTTGCTAAAATGCCATTTGATGGTGTTTTATATGGTTCGCGTATGTTAGTTGCAAAAGAAGGTAGCGCTAATGATAAAGTTAAACAAAAAATTGTTGATGCTCCGGGCGTTGACGACAAAGACTGGGAAAAAACCTACAAAGGCGTAGCTGGTGGTATTACAACAGTTCTTTCCGAGTTAGGCGAACCAATCCACAAAGTAGCTACTCGTGGTGTTATGCTATGGAAAGAGTTCGATAATACTATTTTTAACATCCCAAGAGGAAAAAGAATGCCTACTATTTTAAAAAAGAAGGAATACATTATTCAAAGGCTTAACAAGGATTACCAGAAGCCATGGTTTGGTAAGAAATCAGATGGCAGCACCGCTGATCTGGAGGAAATGACATACGCTGAAGTCGCAAACCGGTTAGTTGAACTTTTGTTTGTTAAGGCAGAAAACAGATGGATTGATGTAACACTGAGAGACACCACCGGTGACTTTTTAAAAAGAATAGAAGAAAGATTCAGTACAACCTCTCACGAATCTATTCTACAGTCTTTCAAGCAGCTTGACGTTCCTTATGAAAAATTAAACGAAGTTCTTGATGCTTACCCAGAATCTAAGACCCAGCTACTCACCACTGAAGATATTCAATACTTCCTTAGCCTTTGTATGATCCCAATTCGCAAACCTGTACCATTTATTCCACTTCTTGACGAAAATTTCGATATTTGGTTCAAGAAAGACAGTTTGTGGCAATCAGAGGACCTAACTGCTGTCGTTGACGGAGATGTCGAAAGAGTATGTATCCTTCAAGGCCCTGTTTCAGCAAGATACTCGGATAAAATCAATGTACCTGTTGCTGAAATTTTAGGTGGAATTTACAAGAATCAAATTAAGTATTTAATTCAAAGATATTATGATGGTGATGAATCAAGGATTCCAATTGTTGAATACTTAGGCGCCCAACCTAGACAAACGTTAGAAAGAACTGGCTCAACTGTTGGTATGCAATTATTGAGTAATTCTAGAATCTACAATTTGCCGTCAAGAGCAAGAGATCTACCAGAGACAGATGAATGGCTTGAAACTTTAGCAGGTAAAAAACCAACTTGGCTTAGAGCTTTAATTATGTCTGACGTAATTGTTCAAGGAAAAAGATTCAATAGCAATATGGCTAGAAGAGTTCTTCGTCCTCGAGTTGGACAAACTGTCACTATTTCACAATCGAAGGACGGATCTCCTAACAGCCTTGTTGTTCAAAATAAAGATGGTTTTGTCGCAGTTGAAGTCGTTGCTGATAATGGTCATCACATTACCTTTTCTATCAACAATCATGTTAGAAACGAAGTTTGCACATTGAAACTCGGTTTCCAATACCTGCCTGAACAACCATACGCTTTAATTCACGAAGATATGGAAGGTAGAAACGATAGAATCAAATCCTTCTACAACCAAATTTGGTTCGGAAAATCGTCGAGCACTGATGCGCTTAAAGTTGAAAACTCCAGTAATATCTTCGAAAGTAGCGGAGCTTTAATTGAGCCTGGAAGCGTTATTGACTTTTGTAATACAGTTGGTAACCATTCTGAAAGATATGTTGTTCCTACTGATGGAAAAGTATTTGCACCTATGGATTATGCTATTAAATTAGGTTGGATCCCTATCTGCCAAGCAATGCTTCCTAAATTCATTAACGGCGATTTATTAAATCTCGTTCATCTAAGTAATGGATTTAAGATGGTAGAGGGAGCTAAACCTTTCGAATCCGGAGATATCGTTGACTCACAAGTTAGAATTGATCAGATTGTAAACAGTGACTCAGGAAAAACCCTTGTCGTTACAGGATCTCTGTCTCGTAAAGGCGTTAAAGTCATGGAAATTAAGTCTTCATTCTTGTATCGGGGAAGTTTTACTGACTACAAAAATACATTCCAATTCACGAGAGAGACTCCAGTTCAATTAGAATTGGCATCAACCCGTGATATCGCAGTTTTAATGAGCAAAGAATGGTTTATCTACGAAAAAAGCAATTCTGCCCCAATTGAGCCTGGAGCTACTTTAGTCTTTAGACTCGAAACTAGAGCAGAATTTGTTGATAAAGACAGATTCTCTAGCATAAAAACTTCTGGTGTTGTCAGCATGCAGCTGTCAACAAAAGAATTTGTAAAGATTGCCAATGTAGACTATGAAAGTGGAACTTCAAGCGGAAATCCTGTAATGGCTTATCTAAATAGAGTTGGTAAGCCGATTGAACAGTCAGTGTTCTTTGAAAATGGAGGATATTCTGTTATGCCCAACGATGATATGCATTCCTCTAAAGTTAGAGTTCCAAACTCAAATATGCCATATTCTTATGTATCTGGGGATCATAACCCAATCCATACTAACCCCTACTTTGCAGATTATAGCGGTCTCCCAGGAACAATTACTCATGGTATGTGGACTTCAGCTTCTACAAGGAAGTTTGTCGAAATATTTGCTGCTGATAATTGCCCAGAAAGAGTTACAGCTTACGAGGTAACATTCTTAGGAATGGTCCTACCTAATGATGCCCTGGAAACTAAACTAAGACACGTAGGTATGATCAATGGTCGTAAACTTATCAAAGTTGAAACCTTCAACCAAAATGGTGTAAAAGTATTGGAAGGAACTGCTGAAGTAGATCAACCAATTACAGCGTATGCTTTTACTGGGCAAGGTTCACAAGAAACTGGTATGGGTATGGACTTGTACCAAAGATCAGAAGTTGCCAGAAAAGTGTGGGACACTGCTGACGCACACTTGCTAAAAGTATACGGATTCTCTATCCTCGAAATTGTTAGAAGCAATCCAAAAACTAAAACAATTTACTTTGGAGGCCCAAAAGGTGAAGAGATCAGAAAAAATTACATGTCTATGACCTATGAGACTATTGATAAAGATGGAAACGTTCAAGCGTTGCCACTGTTCCCTGAAATTAATGAGGATTCACCATTTTACACATTCAAATCACCAAACGGCCTATTGTCGGCTACTCAATTTACTCAGCCATCCCTTCTTTTGTTTGAACTTGCATGTTACGAGGATATGTTATCTAATAATCTTATCAAATCAGATTCTCCATTTGCAGGCCATTCATTAGGTGAGTATGGCGCATTGAGTGCTATTGGTAGAGTTGTTCCAGTCGAATCTGTTGTAGAAATCGGGTTCTACCGTGGTATGACTATGCAAGTTGCTGTTAAAAGAGACGAGTTTGGTAATAGCGATTATGGTATGATTGCAGTTAACCCTATTCGTGTTGGACGTGGTTTTGGTGAGCAAGCATTATCATATGTAGTAGATGCAATTAGTCATCACACTAAAGGCCTCATTGAAATTGTCAACTATAACGTTGAAAACTGGCAATACGTAGTTGCTGGTGAACTTAAACTCCTTTCCACACTTGCTCTTGTAACTGACCATTTGGCTTCACAAAAGCTTGATTTAAGTGAAATGATAAAAACAATTTCATTAGAAAAGGTTCTAGAGCAGCTAACTGAAATTATCTCTACTGTTTTGGAAAAAGTCGAATCAAAGATTAAATCCGTAGGTAAAGTTGTATTGGAAAGAAGCCATGCAACTATCCCGTTGATGGGAATTGATGTCCCATTCCATTCTTCATTCTTACTTCCTGGAGTTGGTCCATTCAGAAACTTCTTGTTAAAGAAGCTTCGTGTTGCTGACGTTGATGTATCTCGCCTCTGCAATAGATATATCCCCAATGTCACTGCAAAACCATTTGAAGTAACGCAAGCCTATTTTGAAAACATGTCCGAACTAACTGGTTCACAGAGAATTTCTAGAGCACTTAGAGATTGGAATCCTGAAACTTACAAACAACCAGCAGAACAACAAAGACTTGGTTACATTCTTCTCATTGAACTTCTGTCGTACCAATTTGCTAGTGCTGTTAGATGGATAGAAACTCAAGACCTTTTGTTCAAAAACTACTCAATTGAAAGATTTATTGAAATTGGCCCTAGCCCAACTCTTTGCGGTATGGCTCAACGTACTCTCAAATTCAAATATGAAGCTTATGACGATGCAATGACAAGAAGAAGAACCAGTCTTTGTTACACCAAAGATACTAAAGAGTTGTATTATGCTTATGAGCCAGAGGAAGAAGTTGCCACAACAGAGGCTTCTCTTACTGTACCCACCAAAACCGAATCTAAGACCCAAGTTGCTCAACCTTCGCAAGCTATCGAAGCTCCAAGTGAACCAGCTTCTTCCGGATCAGGCGCTGCACAATCCATTGACGATGTTCCTGTCTCTAGCTTAGAAATTTTACTTGCAATTGTAGCTCTTAAGCTTAAAAAACCTATCAGCGACATACCAAACAGTAAATCTATTAAAGATTTAGTAGGTGGAAAATCTACTATGCAAAATGAGATCCTTGGTGATTTGCAAAAAGAGTTCCCCTCACAGGTCCCAGAAAAATCTGAAGAGCAATCTTTGAGCGATTTAGCAATGTCGTTAGATTGTTCCTCAGGCTTAGGTAAATTCACTTCTTCACAAATTTCTAAGGTTGCAAGTAGTAAAATGCCGGGTGGGTTTAACATTACTTCAATCAAAAACATTTTAAGCACTGAATACGGCCTTGGCCCTCAAAGAAGTGATGGATTTATGTTGATTGCTATGACAATGGAACCCGACTCTAGATTATCTGGCGAGGCTGATGTTTTGAATTGGATTAAGTCTGTATCAACCGTTTATGCTCAAAGAGCAGGTATTTCATACAAAAAAGCCTCATCAGGCTCCTCAGGATCATCTGGAGCTGCTGTGACCATCAACAGCAAAGAGTTTGAGTTGGCCCAAAAAAAACAAAAAGATTCAGCATTTATGCACTTGCAAGTTCTTGCCAAGTTCTTAGAGATTGATATGCGGTCTGGAGAACGCGCTAATGAAATTTCTCAAGAGGAATTGAATAAACTTAATGCTGAAATTGATTTCTGGGTTGAAGAGCACGGTGATGATTATTCAGAAGGAATTAGACCCCAATTTGATGCCCGCAAAGTCCGTAAATTCGACTCATACTGGAATTGGGCTAGACAAGATGCTCTAATTCTTTACTACGAAATTCTCTTTGGCCGTCTTACTGAGGTTGATCGCGAAGTTACTGCTAGATGTATTCACCTTATGAACAGATCTAGACCCGATCTAGTTAGATACATGGAATACTATATCACTAAAACAGATGGATCGAAGGGACCAAATTATGAACTAGCTAAGGATTTGGGAAAAATGCTTATTGACAACTGTTCACAAGCTCTCGATGCCAGCCCTGTTTATAAAGACATCAATTATCCAACTGGACCACATACAACCATTTCTAAGCGTGGTGATATAGAATATAACGAAATCCCAAGGGCAGGCGAAAGAAAATTAAAGGATTATGTGACTTCCATGTCTAACGGGAGCCCATTGACTCAATTTAATTCCAAACAATTGGTTGAACACGACCTTGCTAAAATCTACAGACTGATTAAATCACAAACTAAGGTTAAGAAGTCTACAAAGATCCAAATTCAAAACATGTATTCAGATGTTTTGAGGTCTTTGAAAATGTCAAGCAAGCTTTTCGAAAAAAATAACACTTCGTCATTTGTTAAACTCACTCGTCGCAGATCTAGCAGTAGTTTGAAAGATGGTTCCATTCGCCAAAGTATGAAAAAAGAAACTATTCCATTCTTACACCTTAAGAAGAGAAACTCTAGTGGCGAATGGGAATATAGCGGCAAATTTACATCAACCTATCTAGATGTGTTATCCAAATCCGCGGAAGAAGGCATTACATTCAGGAATAAATGTGTTTTGGTTACCGGTTGTGGTAAAGGATCTATTGGGTCAAACATTGTTGAAGGCCTACTTTCGGGAGGAGCTCAAGTAGTCATAACTACTTCAAGATTCAGCAAACAAACTATGGAATATTACCAACGTATGTATCAAAAATTCGGATCAAAAGACTCCTCTCTCATTGTTTTGCCTTTTAACCAAGCTTCCCAAAAAGATGTAAAAGCTCTGATTAACTACATTTACGAAACCGACACTAGAAATGGTTTGGGTATGGATATTGATGCTATTATTCCTTTCGCAGCCATTCCGGAACAGGGAATGGAGATTTCAGATATTGGGTCACGCTCAGAATTGGCTCACAGAGCCATGCTAACTAATATTCTTCGTTTGATGGGCGAGGTTAAAAGCCATAAACAAAAACGTGGAATTGAAACTAGGCCAGCTCAAGTAATTTTACCTCTTTCTCCTAATCACGGTACTTTCGGTGGCGATGGTTTATATAGTGAAAGTAAATTAGGCTTAGAAACTTTGTTCAATCGCTGGCACTCAGAGTCATGGGGATCTTACTTGACTATAACTGGTGTCATTATTGGCTGGACCAGAGGAACAGGGTTAATGAATGCAAATAACATTGTTGCTGAAGGTATTGAGAAACTAGGAGTAAGAACATTCTCAGCTCAGGAGATGGCGTTTAACATTCTCGGTCTACTTCACCCTACTATTTCCAGAATGGCTCAAAATCATCCAGTCTGGGCAGATTTGAATGGTGGTCTTCAATATATCACAGAACTCCAAGAATTCACTGCCAAACTCAGAGAACAAGTAAGAGAAACTAGCGAAATCCAGAGGGCTATTGTCATGGACACTTCACTAGACGAAAAGATTGTCAATGGTAAAAATAACGACAGCCTTTATAAATCATCAACAGTTAGCCCAAGAGCTAATATGAAGATACAATTTCCTACATACAAGAGCTATGAATCTCTAAAGAAATTGTCCAACCTGAAAGGAATGCTCAACTTGGACAAAGTTGTTGTAGTAACAGGGTTTGGTGAAGTTGGTCCATGGGGAAACTCTCAAACTAGGTGGGAAATGGAAGCTTATGGCGAATTCTCGCTTGAGGGCTGTATCGAACTTGCTTGGATTATGGGCTACATTAAGCATTTCTCAGGCAAGCTTAAATCTGGTAGAATGTACACTGGGTGGGTTATTTCAGAATCAGGTGAACCAATCGACGATCGTGATGTTAAGGCTAAGTTTGAAAAAAGCATTCTTGAACACACTGGTATACGTCTTATTGAGCCTGAACTCTTTGAAGGATACGACCCTAATAAAAAAAGTATGATCCGCGAAATTGTATTGGAATCAGACTTGGAGCCTTTCTCAACTACAGCAGAAGAAGCTTCAAACTTCAAACTGAAGAACGGCGATAAGGTCGACATATGGAAGAATGACGATGGAGAAACTTGGTCAGTCCGATTTTTAACTGGTGCTACTTTGATGGTTCCTAAAGCCCTCAAGTTTAATAGACTAGTTGCAGGCCAAATCCCAACCGGCTGGAGCGCTGAAAGATACGGAATTCCTAAAGATATTATTAACCAAGTTGACCCTGTAACTCTATACGTTTTTGTTGCCACTGCAGAATCTCTTCTTCGCTCAGGTATTACTGATCCCTATGAAATGTATAAGTACGTACATGTATCTGAAATAGGTAATACCACAGGTTCTGGTGTCGGTGGTATGCACTCCAACAGACTCATGTACAAAGATCGCTTCCTTGATAACGATGTACAAAAAGATATCCTTCAAGAAACTTTCATCAACACTATGGCTGCCTGGGTTAATATGCTTATGATTTCTAGCAGTGGCCCAATTAAAATCCCTGTAGGTGCATGTGCTACTGCTGTTGTTTCAGTTGAGGTTGGTGTCGACACTATCCAAAGTGGTAAAGCTAAAATTATTTTAGCTGGTGGTTTTGATGACTTCCAAGAAGAAGGTTCATGTGAATTTGCTAACATGAACGCTACAAGCAACTCTGTAGAAGAGTTTGCTAAAGGTCGTACACCTGCTGAAATGTCTAGACCATCTACTACAACTCGTGCAGGATTTATGGAATCACACGGTTCTGGCATTGCCATTCTTATGTCTGCATCAACTGCTATCGAAATGGGTGTTCCGATCTATGGTATTATCGCTCTTACTAACACTGCTACTGATAAAGAAGGTCGATCTGTGCCGGCTCCTGGTCAAGGAATCTTGACTACTGCGAGAGAATCTCACAGTAAGCTTCCTTCTCCAATGCTCAACTTGGACTACAGACGTCGCCAATTAGATCAATGTAGAGCAAACATCAAATCCTGGGTAGAAAGAGAACACTCGTACTTGCGATCCGAGCTGGATAGCCTAATCAAATCAAACTCTTTACCATGTTCCGAAGATGAGTTTATTAAAGAGAGAACTGAATTTATCCAAAGGGAGGCCAAGCGACAAGAAAATGAAGCAATGGATCTATGGGGTAATGAATTTTATAGAAGTGACCCAAGAATTGCTCCATTAAGGGGTGCATTGGCAGTATACGGTCTTACTATTGATGACATTGGTGTTGCTTCATTCCATGGAACTTCAACCAAGGCTAATGATAAGAACGAATCTGATGTGCTAAATAAACAATTCCATCATTTAGGAAGAACTCCAGGCAATGCTTGTCCAGCAATTTTCCAAAAATATCTTACTGGTCATCCAAAGGGGCCTGCTGCTTCATGGATGCTTAACGGCATGATGCAATGTCTTCTTTCTGGAATTATTCCTGGAAATAGAAATGCTGACAACATTGACGCTGAAATGGATAAATTTGACTTTGTTCTCTATCCATCTCAATCCATCCAAACCGACGGTCTTAAGGCAGGTTTACTCAAGTCATTTGGCTTCGGTCAGGTGGGCGGTGAAGTATTAGTAGTTCACCCTGAATATCTTTTAGCATCTCTTTCTGAATCTAAATACAATGATTATATTAACAAACTGACCAAACGTAGCTTGAAAGCTTATAGATACTACCACAACTCTTTAACAGGAGTTCACCCTTACGTTGTTATTAAAACAGAAGCCCCATACTCTAAGGATCAAGAATCTGAAGTTTACTTGAACCCACTTGCCAGAGCACAATTTAACCCTAAAGATAATTCTTACCACTTCAAAAACGCCAATACTCCTGCCAATCCGAACTTTACTAAATTAGACTCTGAATCTGCTAACTTATTAGTGAAATCCATTTCACCAGAGGTAAACCTATCCATTTTAGGTGAAGCTGGTTCTAGCGAGTCTCAGCGTGGGGTAGGAATAGATTTTGAACTTGTTTCTTCTTTCAACTCAGAAAACATGAATTTCATAGAAAGAAATTTCACTGCATCTGAGATAAATTACTGCCTTTCTCGACCTGATCCTCAATCTAGCTTCACTGGTAAATGGTGTGCTAAAGAGGCTGTAATCAAGGCCGTAAGCTCATTCAACCCTAACATTCCAAAAGTTTGGAACCAAGGCGAAGCTGCTCCTCTAATTGAAATTGAAATCGCCACATCTGATAGCGGTGCACCATCTGTAGTATTCCACGGTTCAGCTAAAGCTGCATCAGCTACTGCTGGAGTATCATCTGTTAAGGTTTCTATTAGCCATTCTGGTGCATATGCAGGAGCAGTTGCTGTTGCTCAATAGTCACCCATTAATTAATACCCTAATTTTATCAAATTAAAATCTATTTCTATTTATACCAACTTTTTACTATTTCTAAATCGTCTGTTCAATAAATTTATAAAATCAAACAATTGAATTTCATCAAGCTTACTTTATATACTCTATCCTCAAACGCTTTTCTTTTTTTCTACTACCGTTCTTAGCATACCTGTCTTTTTTGTTTTATTTTCAATCAATTTAATTATGTTTAAACGGAATATACCAGGATAAAATTAAGAGCAAAGTTTAAATTTTGCGAATTTTGTATTTTATATATTGGTGAGGTTTCAGGAGAGACTGTTAACTGTTGTTAACGGTTATTTTATACACTTTTTTTTCTTTCTAACTTTATCTGTAATATGATGCAGGTAGTTGACTAATGATATGACCCTACAGAGCTTCTCTTATTTTTTATAAAAAATTATTTCTTATCTAATACTATGAACACACACACTAAAAATTTTATTTCTTATCTACTATTCACATCTACTATTCACTTTTTTTTACGCCCTTAATAAATAAAATTGACTATAACCATCGAACACGTAGTCTATCGACTTTAACTTATTAACACAACTTTGTTGACCTAGCCAAGAGCTACATTTTGGTACAAGTTTGGTCTCTTTAGACAAAGTTTAACTTTTGCAATGAAATTGTAAGTGCCCAAGTTTGGTGCACGGTTTTAATTAGCCAAATCGAGAAAAAAAAAAGTACGCAAATCGCCGAATTTAACGAATTTGATTATTTCGACTAATTTGCGACACAAAAAAAAGCCTGCACAAAAAAAATAAAAAATAAAAAAGCAAAGCAAAAAAAACACCCCAATTTACTCAAGTATGGTCAT
>LSSN01001008.1:0-19016 GCA_001970855.1 Smittium culicis | reverse complement strand
AATACTATATCTTAATTACTGGCTTCTAACACCAATTATTTTTGCTTTAAGTCTAGAATCGTTTTGTACTTGCTGAAACATTCTGTGCCTAGAATTAGTATAGGCTTTACTGAATTAAGTACTAATATAACTGCTGGGAAGCTATATTTGGCGATTTTTATAGGCACTCCGGATATGGTCTCATGCGAATTATGGCGTGTTCTGTCAGCTGTAACTATGATCTGGTTGTAATTTGTATCGAATTAAAGTAAAATTTCTATGATCATGCTTTCAGAAATATTTTAGAACACCGATACTGCACCTAATTAACCCAAAATATTTTTCTGAATACTTTCAAAGGCACTTTGGAGTTTATTTTAGCTATTTCAAATTCTAATCCTTATAATTATTTGATTTTAAGACGCTTGAATAGCCTCAGAATATCCCTTTTGACTCTTGGAGCGACTTTTAAAATATGCGAGATGCTTAATTTGGCTTTTTTATCCTCAAAATTTTGCTTATTGAATATAGCACTGTATTTTACTCAGTTTAGCTTATATTGGCTTCATTTATTTTACTCTTGGGCGTTCTTTGGCTAACTCTATTGGCTTTAATTTAGGCTCTAGGTTTAAAATTCTGATTTTTTTAGGCTTTTCATATAAGTTTCAGTATTAGAGCTTTTTTCAGTCATGAATAGGTCCAATTCAGGATTATTTCCCTTGAATATTTTCATGTGGTTTATAACTTGATATTTGGTATCTTTGAAAACCTGAGTATCAGAAGACTTTATATTTGGTTCTTTTTATCGGTTTTTTCTGTGAAAGCATGGATCTGAATGGTGCTCTGAAAGATTACAGATGGTATAATTGGTTTTATTTATCTTTATTAGTATTCATTGGAAGTTCTTTAAGAGCGCCAACTTATTTATCAAATTTAATCCTAGATCTTCAAAACTTGATATACGTTTTTCCATATTGTCCAATTCTCTAATCATATTTTAAACTATTTTATCTATATTTGGAGTATCATTAACGATTTTTTCTAATCTTTCGTTTATAATTTTACGATTGGTTAATCTTAATGTTATTTATAGGATAATTACAAGTCTCTAAAGATACATAATGTTTGTATCAATCAGACGTGGGGATAACCATAAATTCAATGATATTTTTTGAGCTTTTTTCGATAATTATTACAAGCTCTAATTGGAAGCAGTTAATATACTGGCTGAAATGGCTGTACGTCATTTCAAAATGTATGATTGTTTTATTTACATCTTTTTATAGTTTATTTTATTTTAGTATAAATAACTAACATTTTAGGAATTCTTTTGAATCTAACTCTCTTTCATTAGCTTTGAATTTTGGGCTTTTATTAAATAAAATTCCCTTTACTTATTCTTTTTCAATAACTAATAGATCCATGATTTAATCATACGTCAAAAAATTCGCCGAAAATACTTTTCTTTTTTAGTTTGGGGTTAATTTATATAATTAAAAATCCGAATTCCTTGGTGTTTTATGGTTTTTTTTCTTTCTTAAAAAATCTAAATAGACCTCCAGTTGTCTCAATAGTGTCACTATTATCAGATAAGTAATTAATCGATTTTTTTGACGCAGAATTTTCAATTTTATCGTCTTTAAAAGTTTTTATGGATTTTTCCATAATTATTTCTGTGTTACTAATAGAGCTTCAGTTTCTTTAATTCCATATAAGGGTCTTAAAATCTAGGAAAAAAAAACGATAAAATCGATAGCATGAGAGTCTATCCAGCTACAAGCAATCCTAAAACAGTCATACCTTTTGACCTAGCGCTCAGCATCTTTATCTGTTTTCCCAGTAAATTTTTTTTGGCTCTAGAGGTTTTTTTTATATTTTGTAAGAATTTTATGTATTAGTTTTTATCAGGCTCTGATTTAAATTATAATATTAGTTGATTATTATATTTAGATTTAATTGATTCAGGTTAATTTTATTTGGAAAATATTTTTACAAAATTAAAACCTGATTCACTTTTTGTTAGTTCCGCGATATAAATTATTGATATTTTATATTGAAAATAGTCTTTAAAAATAATTAAAATTATGATATAGTAAAAAGTTCCATCAATGTCAATCAATAGTTAATCGCCAAAACCATAAAAGGAAAAATGTGATTAACTATTTACAGTTAATGAGGAACTTTTATTGGATATAGGCACTACATATTTTATATAAGTAAAAATTTGAAACAGGGGTCTAGATATTTCTAATAGATACATATTTTGTGTAAAATGTGGAACTAGAACTGAAGATTAATATATTTATTAAGCTAATACAAAAGGGGAAATGTGGAAATAAGGAACTAATAAACTAATAAAATAATAAAATAATGGAATTTATAGTAGATTAAACGACTTTCTTTTCCCTGAGATGGGAAGTCAGTCGTTTAAGTATCTTTGGAAGTGAATGATATATATACTGTAATTGTAAAACGTTGGTGTTTATGACGTAAGGTTTACTGTGGTCATTGTTGAACACAATGGCCCCTGTGCAGCCTGAGATTGTTTATAGACAATGGGGCTGTAAGAATGGATTCTTACATTCTGCTCTACTGCTTAGCTATTTTCGGATATTTTTCGCAAAGGAACACTACACGAGGCTGATTTAAGAATATAATTATTGTATAAAATCATACTAAGTAACTTCAATTAGTAAATTAGCTAATTTCCTCCCACATTTTTTTTACATATCCAAGCATTTAAATAATAAAATTTCCTTAAACTAATTTTTACAACTTTTATATTTCTTTTTTCATATTTAAGTGTATTAAATATGGAATTCGAAAGGGCTCACTTTCTATTTTTAGGTATAATAATAAATAGAAAATTATATTTTAAATTAACCTCGACGACTTATTCTGTCGAATTAATTTTTTTAGTTGGTCTAAGGTTTTTCCCACCGGGGTTTTCCATGGCTTAACGTAAAGATTATATGCCAAGTTTCTCGCAAAGTTTTTAGTCAAATTATATGCCAAGTATAGAAGCCTATACTACTCTAAAAATCATGAAATATCTATATTACCAATTTAGTATTTGATTTTAAATTACTATTGATTTATTTATATTTTCTATATTTAATAGATTATATGTTTAGTATAAAAGATGTTAAGAGAAAAATTTTAGAAAAATAAAGAGAAAAAAAATTAAAAATTGGAATTGTTACCAAAAAAACTGAATATATCTCTAAACCTTGATCCATATTAAATAAAAAATAATAAAGAAATTTAATTAAAAAGTCTACTTCGTAATTAAAATATGAAATTTTGGCGCCCCCACATAGACCTGATCAATTATGTAAAATAATATGTAATTTCACGCTAAAACACATCGTATAAGTCTCAAAGAGCTAGAGAAATACTGTTAAAATGATAAATTAAAACCTGAATTTTGACTACGTAGTTATGAAATATATGCAATGCAAAAAAAAAAAAATTGGGCAAAAATTATTTAATTTGATTGTACCACGAGGAAATATTTTTAGTTTTTTTGATTTTAAACATAAAATCCTATGGTGAGAAAATTTGGAATAGATCTTCATTTAAAATTTTTACGGTTATGCTACTGAATTCAAGGAGTGGAAATATCTTTAGACTGTACGCCAGAGTTATGATGAATAAGTGAAAACTGTCGTAACAAAAATGGCTAGATTGTTTGAAAAGTCGAAATTTAGTGACGAAAGATTTAAATTTATATGCTTAATGACAAATCTTAAACTTAAATTCTAAAGTATAATAATAAAATATAAGGTTAAAGAGTATAATAAAGCTGTAAATCCTGAAATAGACGAAAAGAAACTTGAAAATAGTAACAAATTTGAATATAATATTAACAAAAAAAGTGCAAAATTTCAGATTAATAGAATGAAAGATTTGAAAGAAGCTGTAAGTGATTCAAACTTTAAAGAAATTTTGAACGCTAAATTTGAAATTTTTTGAATAAACTTGCAGAAAATAGTAAAAGAAACGATCTACCCAGCAGCACCAGAAATTAGAAAAGATATTTAAAATTTTGAATATGAAATATTTGAGTTAAGAAAAAAGTAGCCTGTTTTTACTATAGTATGTCGGACTCATCGGAAATCAGCGCAACATCGCGCGCCGGAACAAGACTAAATTTTGATTCAATCAAAATTTAATAATAAATCCACCAAATTCTACAATTCATCCAGGTTGAAAGGTTGAGTGATAATTGAGAATTCGAATTTGAGTCGTTTGAGAATGAGAATGAGAATGAGAATGAGAATGAGAATGAGAATGAGAATGACGATGACGATGACGATGACGAAAAAACAAGAGAGGAAGCTGATTCTTGATGGACTCGTTTGTATTCTATAGAAAAAAGAGAAAGATTTTGGAAAATCAAAGAAGTGATAAAAATAAATCCGTTAAAATAGACCCAATCAAATTGAAATTTAAAAAATGTAAATTTTTTAGCCCAATCAAATCACAGAAACATGAAAATGAATTAAAGTCATAAAATAAAATAAAATAAAAAAATTTAAATTGTTTATCTTGTACCTTCAAAACAAATTTTAAATTTTAGAAGCCGCTATAAAACTGGAGTTAAGATATCCAAGGATAAAAAAAATTCTATGTTAAAAAAATACTTTAAGAAAAAAAATATATATCTCGATTGCACAATTTTTACAAGAACCCCCAAAAATACGAGCCGAGCTGATCAAAATATGCAGGAAAGCTGAAGAAAATAAATAATAATTTTGTATGGAACAAAAACTCGTGAAAATTTGTAAATCGCTAGTAATTATATATGAAAAATTTTGTAGAGCGGTAATAGACACTGGGTCTAGATGAAGCTTAATTTCAGAAGAGCCTAAGAAAAAACTTTGACTAGACCCAGATTACAAATCAGAAGAAGCAATTTTATCTGCAGACGGAAGCTTAATATCGCTTTAGGGAAAATAAATTGAGTTCCCATCTCAATTTCAAACTTCAAGTTTAATCATGAACTCCTCGTAATGGATATCGATAGAGATTCGCTTATTTTTGGAAAAGGTTGGATGAAGAAACACAAAGCTATAATAAAAATCGGGAAAAAAAAGTACCTCAGTATGAGATTTGAATCTGCCCCAGCGATTCAAATTTTAGTCGATCTTTGTTATGTATCAAAGAATTATTTATCTGGGGACAAAGTTCTCGGGATCCCACGAGAGGCTAACCATTAATACTACGAGTCTAATGTGAATTAAGTTTAGAATTAGGTTCGGATGACCTAAAAAAAATAATATGATAAAAATAAAAAATTTTAACTTGTAGTTAATTTTATCAGCTGGAGATTAAGCCGTAGTTTTAAAATTTTCCACCGTAAGAAAAGTCAATGAAATATATCAAGAGTGATAATATAGGAATTAAAGTCGATTTTTATTTAAAGATACTAATATTTGTGGTAGTATTAAACGTACCACTACCTTTATTTTCGAATAAGTATTTGAAGTAGTATATAAGAAATATATATACTGGAGTTTTTAAAGCGTGCTTTTATGGCTTAGCTAATGTTTATTAAAGTTGAGAGAGGAAAAGAATAGATTTGCTTATTTATGTTTTAATTGTGAATCTTGTTCCAAGAATTTATGTTTTAAAGGTTATAATGCAAAAAATGGTATGAGTTTAAATCAAATTTTTAGCTTTGAGAATTTGTGAGTTTTAAGTTTTCTGTATACTTTTTACTCTGTTTTCGATGCTATTTATTTTTTTTATTTAAACTTAAAGTTCAATTTATTTATAAAAGAAAAAACTAACTATAAAAATTGTTATAATAAAATTCGAGAGCGAGCTAACCCCTTCTTCGCACCTGGTTTATATGCCCTATTCTAATTCTAAATATCATTCAAATGTTATTACGTTTTCTTTTATAATCACAGCGAATACTTAATTTCAATAACAGTTTCTGAAATTGTTCAGTTTTCTTTGATGAATTTTCTTAGATTTCGATTCGCCCAATAGACCTACTATTTTTTTTCTCTTTGTGCGTATGTTGAGTTCTATTAAATAATAGACGATAAATCTGGATCTCTTTTTTATCTTTATATTCTATTAATTATCTTTTTTAATTCAATCAACTTGAATAATACTGTCTTTACATCTCAATCTTATTTTAAAACTTCGATTTACGAGTTCTTTTCTCTCTGTCGACGATTTACTCTATGAAATATTTGAAACTAAAACTAATGACTATATAAATGATTAGTACTAAAATTAAGAAGTAGATAAGAAAAAGTTTTAACGACTTACTTTTCCATTGAATGAAAAAGTGATCGTTTAATAATTGTAAAAGTTGAGCTAAGTTGCTTTCAATTTTATTTTTTAGTGCTAGGGCTTATTTACATGATTTACAGTGGATCCATTGAATTTGCATTTTTAATTAATAATCAAGTAATTTTTCTAAAACTCTTTATTGCAAGAGCAAATTTTTAGACCTTAATTTTTTTTTGATTTTTGTAGACAGTAAAAATCGAATTATTAATATTGAACAATAAGCGAAACAAAAAATTTATTTAAAAATAAGATTAAAGAAAATGAAATGACTAAAAGGTGATTATCAGGAAGACGTTATTATTCTTTTCATATGATTTTCATGTAATTTATATTAAATATCTTTATCTTTAAATATAACATTTGAAAAATTCTTTTAAAGGTCTAAAATAAGTTTCACTGATACTGTATTTACTTTTGTGAGCTATATAAAGTTTTTTGGGGTGCTCTAATGTATTATTCAATATATTTTCTATTGATATAATAAATGAAAGTACAGACGACGGTTAAGAAAGTCTATAAAAAGTTTTCCCGCTCTTCGTAATAATCTCATAAGTTTTCAAGAATTAAAGCTAATTTTAAGCCAAAAAAAAAAAGGAAATGCATATTTTAGAGTGTGAAACATGAAATATACTAAACATAAAAAGAAAAAACTAAAAAATAATTCAATATTGTACATTTCTATAATTGAATTTCAAGCGCAATATAATATGTTTAGATTGCCCATTTAATTTTTTTAGTTATTTATTATTTTAGTAGGTTAGTTTTTAGACTAATTAAAAGTAACTAGCAAAATTGAATGTGAATTATTTTTAGGTTTCTATACCCACAAAATTCAAACTATAATTTACTGCACATCCTTTCTATTTGACAAGAAATAGTTTAATACCAAGCCGATTATTTAGTTAATACGTACCATAGCACAGTTTGTGATAAACAGTGCGCACAAGTCCATCATTCGACAGTAGTACAGATCTCCGCTGCTTGGCAGCAGATTAAAATAGAACCAGTTCAATAATTAACACGTTTTCGTAGGAGCGTATTTTTTATTAATCCTATTAGATGTAGGCTCTAATCAGAAGCTCAATAATATTACCGAATTCGATTTTTTTAGAGAGAGCTTAATAGTATGAATAATTGAAACTACGGTCATCCAGCTTACTTGAAGCAATGTATGTGTAGATCTTTCGGTCGGTAAATTGATCACATTTTCCCTTAGGATCGCAACCAGTAAATTGGTAGAGTAATTAATTTATCCAAAATATCAGGGTTTTTTTATTTCTTGCACTAACTTTACTATTTTTATAATTATTTAATGGTATAATTTATATTAGTTATCACACTAATAAAATTCTGCGATTAAAAAGAAATAGATATTATAGGTACTAAAAATTAACAAATATCAAAAATATAATAAAGTAATAAAAATTATAAGTGCTGCGATTTGTTTTCTATACTGACAAATTCTGACTACCGCATCAATTGTTATTATACATCTAGACTGCCCGAAATTTATTAATTCAAATATTTGACACCTTTAAACTTTTATTTTTATAAATTTATTGAGGAGGATTCATCTCTTGTTCGGATCGTACCCCTTTAAAGTTTTCATAACAATACTAATAAAATAAAATAAGATAAAATAAAATAAAAACTAAATCCAAAATTTTGGTGCTCTGAAAATTATAATATCAATTTTGATGGTAAAACTTATGTTACCGTATAAAAACCCGATAAAACTTAATCAATCCTTTTTACTGGCCTAATATTTTGCAAATTATAAAACTGTTATTTTAGTATGATAAGTTACTCTTGTAAATTATTATACGACACTAGAATACCAAACTTAAAAAAAGACTCTAGGTAATTCAACGCAGTATTAAAATATTCTTCTGGAAAAGATAACACGCCTAAAAGTGAAACACTATAAACTTTAATTTACATAATGAAATAAAAAAGGTTCTAGGCTTAAATGACTAAAAAAATCAACGCTAAATTAAAAATAGATTGTATAAATGATAACTAAATCTTTATATTAGGAAAAAAAATATTTGTGCAAAAACTTAAAAAAATAAACCTAGTCCAGTTTTAGGGATTTAGTTTTTTACTTTTTTTTTATCTGAGCATGATTTTAATTAAATTTATATTTAGGCGTCGCACAAATGCTGTTGTTCATAATGTGCCACTAATATTTTTTATTTTTATTTTATCTAGTTTCAATTTGCAAGGAAGATAAAATTATATATAATGAACAAGAAATCGATAATATTGTAGGATGTAAAAAAAAATTTAAATCTATGAAGAAATTTACAAAGCGAATCAGAGTTTCTATAGACCTATTCGCTTTAATAAAAAATATTTTCATTTTTGAGCAGTTTTTATAAAATTAGCAAAAAAAAAACTACATTTTGCTCCGTTTTTTATAAACTAATAAATTCCCTGCTACCCTCAAACTGATTGATGTAGCTTTTATCTTGTGTAATCTGCAAATATTTGATTATGCTTAAAAATAGATTCTCTATAAAGCCTTAAAGAGCACAAAAATAGTATTAACCCTTTCCGACGCCAACAATCTTTAGTTTGATTAAAAGTCATAATTGGATAAATATACTATAAATCATCAATTATTGGACCCCTTGGAATTAATAGCAAGTGAATTATTAAAATAAAATATTTATTTTTCAGTTGTCGTTTGGTTGGATAGTTTTGCTAGCTCAAAAAAAGGCCAACCGCTCCTGAAAGGTTTAAAATAACATAATACTCGTAATATTAGGTCATACAATATTGAATTTGTCTTGTGGCACGAGGGGCTGAGTTGAATTAGATAAAGTACCAAAAATTGTAAAAAAACAGTTATAAAAAAAGCAAAGAATCTCAAAATAATAATATTTAAGGTATATTATTCGATATCGACTATTTTTCCAATTAGAAGTATATAACCCTTACACGATCAGTAGATTATTTTTGATCAACCAAATATAGTAAATTATAATATATAAAAATTTATTAATTCGGGTGATCAATTATTTATTGGAATATTTAAATATAGATGCAAATAATTAACTTACTTTTAAATCATAAATGAACCAATAAATTACTATTTAATGGAGTGTTGGGAAGGAAAAGAATAATAAGACTCAGTAATTGTTGACATTGTGTAAAATTTTAATAAATTTACCATGGAAACTCGACATTGAAATCATTAAGCTTTACTATCTATTTTAGGACTAATTTTATAATTAAAAACATTTATGATAATTATTATCCTCAAAACAACAATATTAATCTGATAAAAAATAAAAAATACACAAGTGACAAGACGGTTATAGACGGAATTTAAAAAAAAAACTATTCAAGAGCACTTAATAAATGTGTAAAATATAATACAATATTGATTTAGCCCTTTCACGGGCAGTAGACTATTTTTGATCTACCAGATATAGCCAACTGTGTTCGATTATACTACTTTAATTCCGAGGCCTCAAGGAATATTAGTATATTGTAAAAAAACAACAAATAATAAAATTGGTTATAAATCATTAACGAATTATAAATATGATTTTTTTAAAGGGTGTTGGATGGGAAAGGGTTAAATGATAGAATGTAACTTTATTTTAAATTATCAAGCGCTAAAAGTAAAATCTCTCACATAATCCATAATTGATGTGAATATTTGGGTGTATTTTTCTTTACCCTTTCCCGTCCAAAACTCTTTAAAAAAACGAATTTATTGATTCATTTATGGTATATAAGTGAAATTATTATTTGCAGTTGTCATACAACAAATCTATATTTTTAAAGGCCTCGAGATTAAATTATTTTAAATAAACACGGTTGGTTATATTTGGCGGTTCAAAAATAGTTAATTCACCAGGTCAGGTCTAAGAAAAATATAAGTTTATGGATTAGATAAGGAATGTGGGTCTAATTAATATAAATAGATCAGTTTAAACTAATAATATTTGATATAAATTTCTGGGGATAAAAAAGATAATACATAGCTTCTGTTATTCTTTATTAGAGTATATTTTCACCAAATGTATCTGTTTTCAGGTATAACTATAGTATTCTATTTCTGAATCGATTATTTCATTTGATATTATTTCTATACAGCTAATCTGATAGATTTTCTTGTGAGATATGTTATTATATTTTAATAAGAGGTAGATAAGTAAATTTCAATCAAGTTATCAAATTACTAGATTGGGCTTAACGTTTTAAATTTTATTCATAATTGAAATATATAATTTTAGTCAAAAATAAGTAGCTGTATGTTATGGATAATATTTTGGGAATATATACCATTCATTTGGGTTTTAGATGAAGTATTTTTATTCTATTTCTATTAATATAGAAAGAAATTATCAAATTGTAATTTCAGATAAAAAAGCAATGGTAAAAAATTGAAAAACATTAAAATAGCTAAAAAAAAGCTTTATCTCTAATATTTCTAACATAACTATCCTAACTGGATAACCTCCTAATAAAATTTTTTTAAAATTTTAAATTGGTAATGATTTAAAAGATAATTACATATTTTTTTTATAACCTATAAAAAAAATGTTATTAAAAGCTTTGGAATCAAATTATATGCATTAAGACAAGTTTGGAAATTTTTATAAATTAAAAATAGAATGACTCTTGTGATAGAACTGAATTGAAACATTCATTTTCTTTGTGGGATTTTACACAAGAAATAAACTTTGAGAAATTAAACTTATTGATACGATGATTATTTTTAAGAAAATTTAAAGCTTTACGTTTTATTAAAAAAAACCAATTTTTTAACAAATCTATGAAATAAAATTATCGCCTTGAATCTTGCAAGATAGTATAGGGTATTTAATAAATAATTCACTGCTGTTGACAGAGCTAGCAATTTTCAGATTCTATAAATATCACTAAACAATGATTTTTTTCAATATTCAGTATTAACTATTTTATGAGCGATAGGCAGTTTATATCATTAATCAGCTAATTTTAATACAGATAGATTGGCTACTATTATGATTATTCCCACAAAATGAATAAATAAAATATATCTATGCGGAAGATAAGTTCAATGGACGTAACTTTTTTTATTTAAATTTTCGTAATCACCAGCTTTGTTATTTACAGTTATTATTAGAAAATATTATCTGATGCAGCAATAGTATTATCTAATTCGAGCCAGCAAATATAATTTATAAGAATTAAAGATCAGCTTCGCCCAAGAATCTCCTACATATAAATAAATATGAAAAATACTGGTGTGTAAGCAATAAAAATAGCTTTTATATGGAAGATTCTTTTTAGGAGCAAAGCATTTTCAATAAAAATTTTCTCTTCACCTCAAGTTTTCTTTTAGCTTAAAATCAATTAGAATGTATTATCAAATGCATTGATTTTTTTAGTCTATAATTTCAATTAGTTTATACTAGCAAATAATATTCCAAGGAAAAAAAAATTCTTCTCGCCCTAAGAATCTCCCATATTCAATGGCAGATACTGAATTAATAGTCTTAACATGGGAAGCTCTTGTTTACTAGCTACTCTATTTTCTGGAATAAATTGTTATTGTTATTTGATAGACTGGAATTAATTAATTCATTTTTTAGAATATATCTAAGAACATTTTATAGGTAAAAGGTATGCATGTATAATTATACTTTACCCTTTCCTTTCCAACACTCTTAAAAAGCCCTAATTTATTGATTCGTTTATTATTTAAAGTTATTTATTATTTGTTGTTCTTCGACTAATAAATATTTTAAAAGTCATTGGAATTAAACTGTTTTTAATGAATTCAATTGGCTATATTTGGTATATCTAAAATAGTCTACCGGCCGTGAAAGGGTTAATATAATGAGCTCTATTCCTCCAAAAATTCTCTAGCACATAGCTTGCGTTTGCAAATTATATACTAAATAGAAAACTTGAAAGATAATGATCGTAAAATTTTTTTATTATAATAAATTCTCCTTAATTGGATAGCATAATGAAGTTTGTCAAGTATAAACAGGCTGAAGAGAAATATATTGGGTACTAACTAAGCTTACACATGATTTAAGCAGGCTATAACCCTTTCCCATCCAACACAATTTAAAAAAATCAACTTTATGATTCGTTTATGATTTAAAAGCAAGTTTATTATTTGTTGTTATTTTGTAGTATACCAATATTTCTTAAAGCCTCGGAGTTAAAGTATTTTAATATAACGCTGTTGGCTATATCTGGTGGGTCAAAAATAATTTACCGCCCGAGAAAGGGGTAAGGCTCTTTTTTTTTTTTTTTTAGCTATTAATGGAATTATTGTATTCTAAAATTGGCACTTACCATTTCTTACTATAGTTTGGTATCTTTTTCAAGTTTATGAAATCAAGCGAAACTATTTGAAAATAGTAGCCAATGAATTATAGCCAGCGACAATTTAAAATTACTTCGATATGAGAGATTCTCGGGAAAAGTGGAAAATAAGACTCAAGAGATTTTATTATCCAATATGAATTTTGTATGTTTATTGGTTTCAACAGTAATTCTATTCGATGATTTTCTTTGAAACAATTGTAAGTTCAAAGTATAGCTAGTTAATTGGAAATTCTGAATATAAAAAATTCCGCTCCTAGAAATAGCCTTCCATACAAATGATAAACGATTGGCGACAGAATTAGTGTTACTAATCCTTAACAATCCTGAACATCTTTAGATTCTGAGGGCTTTTCATTTGAATTGATCAAGTACCCAACAAAATCTCACACGGGTTATTTTGACTCTAGTGGTAAAAAGTATTTGCTAGAGTTTATTTAAGCAGCGAAAGTTCATATATTTTATAAAATCTAGCGAATCATGATATCTAAAAGTTTAAAAATATTTCCCATGAACAGTACGGGATTTAAATGCTCATTAATTGGAAATCAAGCGGCCTAATTATATCTGAGTATTATTATTTGCTGGGGATTTTTTATGCACTCTGGTAGCACTATAGTTTTAGTAGCTATCTTTAGTGCCAATAAAACTCCGGTAACCGCAACTTTGCATACCAAGTATTTAAAGCTGACCAAAAATTGATGTTATTACATACAACTGGGGCAGTGCGCCAATAATTTGTCTCGCTTCGATTATTAAAAACAACACATATTTATTATTGTGGCACTTATAATTTTAGAAAAGCTCATATATTTCGCAGACAACTCCCATTAGATAATTTCTAGTTTAACCATGCAGAAATCGGCGTAAAGATCAAAAACCAATAAAATCAAAAGCTCAAACAGCATATTTTAGCTTAGTTCAAATCACATAATCTAAAGCATCTAAAGCGTTTAGCTAAAAGCATTGAGAGCTCAAAACGCTGATCTTTCTTACAGCATTTGTAACCGACATATGCAGCAGCAAAGTTTCGTACTACCTTGCTTTCTCCTTAGTTATGGACGCTCTTTGTTTATTTGTACATTCTGCTTAATTTACCCTTTAATCTTTTGCTGATAATACTTATTTACTCCCTAATCTTCTGTATTTACTACTTATTTACTCCTTGATCACCCGTAAATACTTCTGTTAAATACGTCACTCTATTCTTCGCCTCTTACATATTTACCTTTTGTCGATTGTTAACCACAAATACACCTTAATCAGCCAAATTTACTTATTAAGATACATGCATTTTAATCCTTGAGCTTATCACAACTATAATCCCGCAAAGAAACATCAAGTCAACTTATTCCCTCAGATTTATCAATTCTACCTTTTCTTTAGCTCATCTTTTCGTCCTTTCCATTAAACCCTCTTCAGCTGTATTTATTCATCTGTCTCTTTTACGTTCATTTTTTATCACACCTTCACCGATCTTGATATATCATCGATTCATTTCATAGCGTATAATTATATACGCTTAAAATTTAATAACTCAAATAAACTTATCTGCTCCTATCATCTCATCTTCTATGCAGCATAAAAGATACAAATCAGAAACTCATAGCTATAACGATAAATGCATCAATAATGACACTCTAACGCATCCAATGTTAAACCCTGAATCTATCGCCCTTTTAAATAAACTAAACATAGATTCTCACAAAGTATATAATCCCAAACCTGTAACAACAGTCTCAGCAGTTAAGAATAAGCAGAAATCTCCAAAAATAATCAATAAAAATTCTAATAACTATTACTTTGGACCGGATGAAACCCCTTCCAAAGCTAATGTTAGGTTAAAAATGTTCTCTTTCTTTTCAAAAATCTATTTGAAAATCGATAATCAATTACATAACATTAAAGTCCCAAATTCGCCAAGAATTGATAAAAAGGTAACATTTATCCCCTGCCCTCCCCTCTCATATTATTAAAGGCCGCTTTGAATTGATTCTCAACGCCCTGGCTATTATTATAAATAAAAATACGACCCATTATTGCTTTATCACGCTAATTTCAATTAGCTTATTTATTTGAATTTTGAAAATAACTCCTTTTATTTTACATATCAGTATTAATTACAGCTCTCATTCCTTTCTATGATATAGAAGACAGCAACTGATTATCCCCACCAACTTGACGCTCTCAATAATAAAAATAACGATAATTGTAACTATCTTTTCTTTAATTATATATTGACTAATCATAATCGATTTTACTCATAACTTAGTTCATTAATAACTATTACTTATTTTTTAAACTCTTTTTCAATATCTTACCCTTTGAATATTTCTTCCTTTTTCAACTTTCTTAAGACGCCAAAAAACATGGAATATTTTTTAATAAGAAGCAAAAGAAAAGAAAATCCCAAGTAAAAAACATAGGATTTCCATATGATTTAAAACACGAGCTACATGTACAATGTGATCAGCTTGACCAACTAATTGAGGTTTGTTTCATAAATACTTTTCTATTAGCCTCTATCATTTTATTTTATTCTATAGAAAAATAATTTTTTATGTCAATTTTAACATGCTATAAAAACTTTTCAACAAACACATTGTCCTTACTGGCCAATATTTTTAGTATTTTCATTTAAAATTAAAAACCTATGTATTTTGAGGTTTAAAAGAAATTCAAAAGAAATACTCTACCTAGCAAAATAATTTTTAGTACTTTTAAATTTCAGCAATTTATTTCTCTTTTACTGGCTCCTTCGCCTTTTTTACTTTTAACTTCATAATGTGATATCACTCTAATATTCTTTTTATATACCTTTTCTATATGTAGCTATTACCAGAAAGCTGGAAGGCTTATCTATATGATAACTCAAATAACCCTCCAAAATCCGACAATTCAAAGAACTTATTACGGAGTAAGTCATTTTATGGATTTGGAAAAAATAATAAAAGAAAATCTTCTGTAAAAGCCAAATCGCATCTTGACTACACTCCAAAAGACACAACTATGCAAATTTCTGACCCAGAAAATACTTGCCCCAAACCTGAAGTAGCTGGACTACCGTTAAAACCTTCTAATGACGTTTCAACATCAAGCATAGTCTCAAAGGTACCTACAGAGAATCTAGAGTCACAAAAACCCGAAAACAAGAGACTATCAACTTCCAATAGTATTTGTTACAAATCAATCCCCACCCCAGAAAAAAAATTTAAACAAATAAAAAAGAACACGCCTCCTAAATTGACTCTAAAAATATCTGCAAGCGAATATACAAATAAAGCTTCTCCTAGCATATCTCCTCTGGCCATACCTCACGAGTCTGGTATTAATACTGAACCTATTCCAAACAGTACTGAATTAGATTCAAAGGATCTATTATTTTTACAAAAAGGAAAAACTAAATCTCTAAACTCTAAGCTCTGCGATACTTGCAGAAAGTCTGTGATTACAAACAGTTCCATTTCCTCAAGTAAAACTAAGTTATACAACAGAAGTGAGCTCTGCAATAAATGTAAATTATCCAACAAAAAGTCTCAAATTTTCGTTTGTAGCTTGAAACCTCACTCTAAATCAACATATTCTTTTGATAAGAATTCAGAAACATCAAGCATAGTTTTATTAAAATCACCTGGATATAATTCCTCAAGTTCAACCCTTAAAAACCCTAATAAAAATATTGATATAAGCACTATAGATCCTTTAGCGCTTAAGCATCTCGTGGCAAACAAAATCATGTTACAGGAAAACTTACCCTCTCCAGTACTATTTAGCCCAAATCTTAATACGCCAAAGTTAAAAAAATCACTTTTTTTAGATACCAATATTTTCGAAGATCAAGTATCTTACTCTAGCCCAAATAATTTATATCATTCATATTCATTCTCAAAAAGTCCAAGAAGCATAAAGACTCCGTACACTTGTAAGACCGCTTCGTCCTGGAACTACTCTCAGTTAGATTATTTGGTCGAAAAGTCTAGAACCAAGATTTTGAATGATAAAATAAACTCAGCCAACTCTGAGTCGATGGGTAAGATCTTAATTAACATTTCTTTATAATTAAATATTTTCTTAAGCTATCACTATTATTATAAAAAAAGCCCAAATGTTTACATTCGTAATACTATTTTATCAACTAAGCTAAAATTTGCTTTATTTTATAGACCTGCTAGACCACGATCCAAACATAGCCTTCAAAAATATTCGCGAAATTTCTCCGGAGCAATTTTCTGATTTGAAGTTATTTGCTGAAGGCGATAATGGACTAGTTTACTCTGCAGTTGATAATAAGAATGATATTATGGTATGCTAAAGATTTTGTTTATCAATTCATTTATTATAAATATAAAAATTTATACATAATTATCCTCAACTAGGTCGCAATTAAATCAATCCCGAAAAGCAAATCTACCAGGCTTACAACATTGGGAAAGGAAATCAGGTTACTTAGATATGCTTATAGCTCAAATGTTGTAAAATTTTATGGAACTACAAATACTTCAGACTCGGTTTGGGTAAAAAAAAAGTCTAAATTTTAATATTTATTAAATTTGACGCGTTCAATTTATTAAAAAAAATTTCTTGCTTTCCTTTTTTATGCTAGATGGTGATGGAATATATGGATAAAGGCTCATTGACTGACATCTTAGAAAAGTATCCTGAAGTTACCATCCCTCCAAATATATCTGCTTATTTTATTAAATCGCTTCTAATGGCAATTGTATATATTCACTCGTGCTCAATCATTCATACTGATATCAGAAGCGACAATGTTCTAATAAATTCTTCTGGGGTTGTAAAACTAGGTAACTATAAAAATATTAATCTATATTATTTGTGTTTTTTATTAAGCTTCACAATATATTCAGTGCTTACTCTTTTTTGTTTTAATTTGTTTGAATCTATAGCCGATCTTGGACTAGCAGAGTCATGTCTTCCCAATCAAGTTGTCAGCAGAAAGGCTGAAAATTTGTATTGGTCCGCTCCTGAATCTATTAAAAACTCAGGTTTCTCGCAAAAGGTAACTAAAAAAGAGGGCAGAAATAACCGATAATTTCATCATCATTTTTATTTTTTTTTAACTTTTTTTTTCCAAAAATCGAAATTAGTCCGATGTTTGGTCGATTGGAATTGTAGGATATGAATTATTATTTGGTACACCTCCATATATCGAATATCCTGATCTTAAGGTTGCTGAACTGATATCAAAAACAGGGATAGATTGTGCGCTAAACAGTTATGAAAACCGAGATGTTGATGAATCTCACTCAGGATTAGTTTCATTTATTAAAAATACATGCTTGATTGACCCCAGTGATAGACCAGATGCTAACTTTCTATTGGGACACCCGTTTATGAAATTATCTAGTGGTTCACAATCTTTATTATCTTTTTTGGAATCTAACTAAACTTCTTAAGCATTTGCTTCTTCCCTCACCTTGTTATCCTATCGCCTCATAATTTTAGCATCATCAGCTCTAATATCGCACATGTTCTGCCATGATTAATTATTGTATGTTCACAGCATCTCATTTTTTTTTTTGCTTTAGAAAATTTATTAAAAATAATTTATAAATATAGTATAAAATAATAAATAATATTTAAAAAAGCAAATAAAATTAGTAAAAGTTTTTTTCAACCAACTGCCTTTCGCCGCTCTAGAAACTCCATACCCATTGGGCATTGGTTCAAGGGGGCTGGTAAATCACTTATACTTTCTAGTATAAGTGATCTTGCAACACGAATGCCGTTCAAAAATTTGGCTGTTTCCAGCTCATAAATTTGATCGGCGGCGCCGGCGCGGAGCTGGCTTAAAGATTTTTTAGACTCCCCCCCAAGGAGTTTTCCAACTAGCCCCAACCGGGCTTCATTAGAATTTGAAAACAAAAAATTTGTATTAATGCTGATCGAAGCTGGTATGAACCGGCCGATCGTTTTATTCCGTACTCTGTGCCACATAGCGCAGTCTAATTGTATGTGATCTGATGTCTCGGGTGTTCTGAGTTTGCAGCAGGGACAAAATATTTTATATTTTTCGTTGATGATTTTGGTGTTGGATAGGCGCTGGGCAGTCCAATAGCTTCCCATTCGCAATTTCCCGATGTCCTGGAGCCCCAGCCTCAGTGTGGGGTACATTACTTGCAGGCCAATCCAACTGCCTTTAAATTTTATTTTTCGGCTAATAGCCCAGTATTGGATTTTTGATTTTTCTGTTGACCAGTGAAATCACAGTCTGGCCAGCAGCGTCTGTCTGGCAGTATCTTTTTATCCATCTTGAGCTGCCAGTTACCCATGTTGATTTTTGAGCCTTGATTGGCTTTTTGATGAGATCGGCAATCTACGTTTTGGATGCCGGCCACTTGATGATAGCACGCTCACGGGCG